>BMAO01012154.1:0-33270 GCA_019973975.1 Trichonephila clavata | reverse complement strand
AACAGTATTTATTTTGATGCGAATACGATTTCACTTTCAAACTTTAAGCATTGTTTTGAATTTTTAGAAAGTTTTATCGATCCATTATTATGAAGGGGTATTTTATTGAATCAGCTAGGAATGTGTGATATATGTTTATTTTAATGTACTGATTAAATAACTTACTGATTCAATATTACTTCTTTAATAAATTTGATGCCGAATTCAGGATGGAAATGATAAACCGTCTTAATTTATGCTCACCTTTCTCATTTCTTAATGTCTAAGTGAATATTATCGGTTTAAACTAAATTTAGTGAAAACACAGCTAATTTGAGCCAACGCCTACTGTGCCCATCTAAGAAAACTTGACCTTGGGGGCTGAGGTGCACGAGATGACATTCCGGTTAGGATATCAGCCTGACACAAATCCCTCAGTGTTTAGTTCCCTAGCAAGCATGGTACTCTTTTATTGACCCACTTAAGAAATGAATGGCTAAACTGACCTTGCTCAGCCCGGTGTTTGAACCCTGGACCTGAGGCGAGTAAACGCGAAATGGTACCACTCAGCCACTGGGCTATATCTGTATACGTTACATTATTATTTATCCTTTTCTGAATCAAACTTTTTTTCGATAATTTTAATAAAACAATTCTATCGGTAGTTCTGGAAATCAATTTTTTTTTCAAATGAACCACAGAGGCCTTATAGGCCCTAAGTAAATAATAATTCTCATTCCTTCTGTAGTTGTGACCTGAATTCTTGATTTGTCACGGTTTTTGTGTTATGGAGTTTGATTTTGTATTCTTCATTTTTACGAACCGGCAGATAGCTATTTCCGGCTACCAATTACGTGATCAGAAAATACGAGTTTGTGGTGGTTAATAGGAAATGCATGAATGATGTAAGGGAAGATATATTTCCAAATGGGGTAAAGACTAAAAAAGTAGATCGTTAATTTTGGACGGGGATGAAGTATTGATTAAGGTATTGGAACACGTCTGGAGTATTTTTTAAAACAATATATCAATCATTGACATGGCCAAGTAATTTTAGCGCGTTTTTCACATGTTGTATTTTGCAAACAATAAATTTACTAGGTAAAATTTGAGAAAATTTTGTTATAAACTAGTGAAATTCAGGAAAATTTGTAGGAAAATTCGGGAAAACTATGGGAAAATTTAAATATGATTCGGCTCATCTAGGGCATAAATGCGACCCAATGCCGAAAACCCGAGTTGAATTGGTTGCTTATTGGCTGAGAAAAAGGTACGACAAAATATAGAACGACGAAAACGAAATTTGCGTCCTAATAGCGCTTTTGTTCCACTACGTGAAAAACGCGCTAAAAATATAATATAAAAAATTATAAATGCTTTTTTTTAAGGAATCAATATCAATAAATACTAATATTTATCTGAAAAAATATCGTTACAAATATATAAAATTTACATAAATCACAATTATAAGTGATATTTTAGCAATTATATTAAAAATATTCAAAGAAGTTAGAAATAAAATTAACAAGCTAATATATTATTAAACCAAATTAGATGCAATTATCTAGAAAATGAACTAAATTTTTAATGTTTTATTCATATTTAAAAATTTTAGAGCTGATCGGATAAGTGTTTTAAGAAATGTGACAGTCTTTTGAGACCATTATTTAAATAAAAGGTCATAGCTCAAAAATAATCAAACAATATAAATATTTTGGTACATTCTCTAGAAAATAATATGAATTTCAGGTTAAAAAAGCTTTATAGAAATACATGAACACAATTTTAAGTTATCAAAATCACCATGATAGGCTTTGAAAAGTTTAAATGCTCTTTTCCGGTGTTTCTAGTTACATAAAATTGATTGGAACTTGACCTCTTACCTAGAAGCCATGTTTCAGTCAAAAAAAATTTTAAAAAATATGTTTTGTGATGCCAAAAAAAAAAAAAGATAGCTCTATTTAATAAAACAAAAAAAATGTGCATTGACCGATTGTGCTATTTTGAAACTGTTTGGATACTTTAAATATATAAATAAGAAATCAGGTGCTTTATTTCAGTGCTACTAACCTTTTAATGGCCATGGACCGATGAAAGAGTGATAACTACACCGTGGTCCATGGAGGAGAGTGGACGTTAATTGTTTATATTTTACTTTGTTTTTATGTAATATTTTTAGTTTAATTGCATTTAAACATGCCTTCAGCATAAAATAGAGTTACACTAAAAAATGAATATGCAATTGTTTGACAAGGAATTTAAAGGGATGTCCATAAAAAAGTCACGCAAACCCAAGAGAAATATACCACAGTAAAAGAAATAGAAATTATTTCATGTTCCTTGTGCGGAAAGGTTTTATTTGATCCATGAACCAGTCCAGGACCCGGGGTACCACTGCTTTATTTAACGTGTATGGTTTAATTCCTCGAGGTAGATGTTTAAAGATAATGGAGATTTTATCGATGTAACTATATTTGAAATTCGCTATAGTTTAAATTACTTTTCGGATGGTTTTTCAAATCTTTATTTATTCATAGATTTCAGATACCATGGGACACGCTTGTTTCAAAAGTTCTGCTCATAAATTGGGTTCCCATCTTAAAATCTCCACAACAGTGTTTCAGTTTGAAACGTTTCTTAGGTTCCAGTTGATATGGAATGAAGTAGAGACATGGTTTCATCCCACTAACATCAGTACAAGAGACAGTTGGAATCTTTTTGGAGCGCCTGTGTGGTGAGAATCATTAGAAATCTACAAATGCAGCTTCATATTTTCGTCAGTAGTTCACTATTGTTATTGCTTTAAATTTATCCTCAAAAACGTGCATGTATTTCAAAACACATTGGTCTGGACTTTTTTTATGGATGATAATGCACGTCTACACAAAACTTCTGCTGTTGAGAAGATTCTAGAAAGTGAGGTTCCTGTGCAGATAATGGACTACCCACGTGTCCCTTCATTCGCTTAAATCCCATCAAACATGCGGGGAATGCTTTCAAAAAATGCCTGCAAATAAAGTCGTATCCTTTAGAGAACACCAGGCAACTAAAGCAGATGCTCTGGAAGTGAGGTGTCTATTACCGCAAAAACTGTTGGATAATTCGGTATTAAGTTTGAAGAAACGGTTTCACATACCACAATCGGAGTTAGGAGATTCTATATCCTTGAAATGGAGATTTGGTTTGTTTTCCTTATGACCAGGTAAGTTTCTTGCTAATGCTGTTTTGTCAATAAATCCGGTTTCTACTTTGTTCTATAAAGTATTCCTTTTTTCGGCTACTTTCCTTTTATCAAACTTAAAATGCTATATAGCATCTCTGTTGTGAGATGTGAGAATTTTCTGTCATCAAGTTAAATGTTTTTGGAATTATTACACAATCTGAAACCTTCTCAAGTTCTGTACACTGGTGTTTAAGGTTCCTAAACAACTAAATATCAAAAGAGTAAGGCATTTATTGAACAATTAAGGTATTTTCTGAAGCTTACAGCGTTCCTTAACGTAATAGAAATGGTGAGATTATTTTTGATAAGCACATGGATATTTCCAAAAGAGCAAACGTGTCGAGTAGTAAACAAAGACCTTAGACGTGAAGAATTTTAGATCAAATGCTTGCCTTGTTAGGTAAGTAGTCAAAGAAATTCCAAGTTTTTGTGATTTCATATGTTGATCATTTTCAATAACAGGTGCAATAGAGTTAAAATTAAAAGAAAAAAAAACTTTAAAAATATTAGTTTGAAATTTCTTTCTCCAAAGTTTTTTTATTTTGACTTCTATATAATTAAATCAGAAATTATGATACGGCTAGGAATATATATATATATATATATGTATATGTATATATATATATACATTTAAAATTACGGACTGGATTTAAGGCATATTGGTATTGAGGAGATCCTTTTTAGTGATATTTGCAATTGTAAAAAATATGAGGAAAATTTATAATTTAAACATCTACATTTTTGACGTACAAACGAGTAAACTAAGGACATGAAAATTACATCAGAAATACCAACAAACTAACATGCGTTTATTTAAGACAGAAAAACATTCATTTTGTTCGCTCCTGAGATCTCAACCCCTTATACTTTTGATCTACCGGAAGCCGTTAGAATGACATGATTTCCAGTAAATGCTTTTCTGATTGGTCTGAATACGCAGGTGGTGCAAGATTGCATAAATGATGAGTTTAATTTAGTATTTTAAAATTAATAATCGACTGAAAATATTTTGAATTACTGTTATTATTTTTCAGTCAATTTACAAAACAGGAAAGCGAGATCAATGAAACAGCGCCTTTTCAAAACACTCATTTCTGTGTACTTGGTTCAAAAATATCTATTTCTCTTTCTTCTCATACAGAATTAAAGCCTCTTGTTTTAATTGGAAATCTTGAGAATAATGTGAAGTAAAGAAACAATCGAAATATTGTTTTCCCAATGATAAGAGCACTTCCACCAAATTTTCTTTATTACCTGGACACCGTAAATTTTCTTTATTACCGTAATCTTCCCGTTAATCAAAAAATGAGAATAACTTAATTAACAACATTTATGGTGAACAATTTAAGATTTTCATTTTTTAAGAATATATATATAGAAAGGTAAAAAAAACTAATACATAAAAAATTTTTGAAAATAATTTAACTGTTAATCAATTTTCATTAATTAATATTAGACTCATTAGTATATTACTATTGGAAAATGACATTAATATTTATTTTACATTAACTTGAAGTATATTACATTACCAATATGTATATCTTACAAATCATTAAAAAATAGTTTGTGATTTTGTGTTAAAAATAATTAATTAAAAATATCTAAACATTATTTTTTTAAAAAAAAATATTATATATATATTTAACTCTATTAGCACTTTTCTTTCTTTATTATTTTTTAACATTGGTTTCAGAAACGTTTTATTTTTTATGTGTGTGACACAAGTCCTAATGTCGAGGATTGGCAGAAAATAAAAACTGAAATCAATCTTCCCCAGTGGGTGTGAAGTGTAATGGTATAAATAATGTTTTCTTTTCTGTAAACCTTTTTCGAGAATGAGAAGAAAATACATCCTTTTCTGTAACCGGCACTTTAAGTGCTCTCCCGAGGAATAGAAAATTGCTTTTCTTGGTCATCTACTCGATCAGAAGAAAATTCAAAATAAAAAGATCCCACCCATGAAATAATATTCATTTCAAGCGCAGAAAGAAAATTTACAATAACCTTCCATATATCTGTCACGGAAGGGAAAAATTGTTTTCTGTTTAATGGTAGTTTAATAAAATAAAAATTTAAGAGATATTCTTGTTTTTTTTATTGACTATTGTTTTATTAGAAATTATAAATTAGATGTATTTGTACAAAGGTAAAAATTGAAATTGTAATTTTAATATTTAATGAAAACAATTTACTTCCTTATTCTTTTTAACATTTAAATACGTTTAATACAATTTTAATTTTAATGTATTATTTCGAAAAATACTGATTACATTTTCTTCTTTCAATAACTCATCTGTTTTACCTCTTTTGTTGTTATATGGCATTAATTATTTAGTTCTCCAAGTATTCAGTTTCCAAGGTGAAGAATGAATGGGAATGAGAGGAAACTTCAAACGAAGGCACTAGGAACACAAGGGGCTGTCTTGTCAGATATGATAATGATGGAATTATTCAGACAGAGTTATCCACAATATTTTTAAAAATTTAATCATATTTGTTTGTTTCTTTGATCAAGTACTTTTTTCATCTTTTTACATACATCTAATGTACTCCTAAAAATTTCCAGTAAATGTACCTAGATGCTTACGTACAGGGGGATTCTCTACAGGACCGACAAACTAGCTGGTTGTGTAGGGGGAACAGAGAAGTCTCAGAATTTGCAGGGTCGCAAATGACGTAGTTGCGAGCTATGGTGCAAAGATTCAGAGAAAAAGAGCGGAAAAAGCAACACATGAATGGTACAGAAAGCATTTTATTAAATTGTTTGACTACATTAGGTGTTCGAAATTACCATGACGTTCTGAAAGATTCTTCCAGACAGCTTTGTAGTAGATGACACTGAACGGAAGGTTTCGTGAGTAACAACCTTGCTGGAAGTTATGTTATTTTTATCTTTCAATTTTTGAGTTTGAAAATACGACAAAGTAATTTTTAATGAAATGAAGTAGTTATTTCCTCAAATAGAAATATAGATATGAGCTAAATAGAAAAAAAATTTAAATGTTTATTTCTTATATTAATACTTTCTTTGAAATCCTTGTTTCACAAGACAACTCCAAGGGAGCCATTAGTAATTATTAAACTATTTTTAGTTTAGTATTGTAAAATTAATTACCAAATACACATTGCGCGGTACTGATATATTTATAAGTATATTATACACGCGTAAATGTGCATTTTTTTTCTTCTGATAGAATCTATTTTGTTTTGCTAGTCTGAAATTATTTTGTCTATTAATTTCGTAAATTAATAATATTTTTAAATATAATGTTTATATATATACGATATGCTCCCGCACCTCACTTACCGCTATCACGCCCACAAATGGGGTACTCTCTACAGTTTGAGAATTCTAAATAAGAGTGATAACAATTGTGCTGTCACTCGACATTTGAGTTGTAGGCACATTATCATTCTACGATGTTGGCAGGGATACAAGAACTATTGTACAAATCATCAAAAAGTTAGTGTACGATTGAAAGTGAAGATAAAATGCAAAGACACATTGATCTTCCCATTGCCGCTAACAGCATCTGAAGTATCCTTATCAATGATCCCATGCATAACTATTGCATTATTGCACCAATTGTACAATAATGATATATAGATAGATGATTCAGCTAAAGAGGACTACGGTCACGAAGGCCATTGCTCCGACTATCATTTACCATTTACCGCCGTCTCGAACTTCACGGTGCCAGGCACATTCCATCTCGAATTTTATATAGTAGAGTTTTCAAAAATAAATCCCGCTTCGGATTGAGCCATGAACACGCTTTTCTACTGCCTGTCTTTGTACTTTCCGAATGCATATGTATTTAACAAGTACCTTATATTAATAAGAAAATCTATAAAAGTCCGTTGGAATTTCAAACTGATTTTGTAACATACTTCTAACTAGAAAACTTCACCTTACTTCTTAAAGAAAGAAAAACTAATGAAAATTTTTTGCTCATACTATTATAAAATACGAGTATTATTACCTCAATTAAATAAGAATCGTTATTTGTTCCAATAATTTAATTAACCTGCATTTTCTACCCAAATTTGGGGTTTTCCTTGATATGTAGCTTTAAAATGTAACACCTCAAACAATTAAACTTAAGACTAAATTTCAGAAAGTGACAAATGAAAAACGAAATGTATAAAATCATTTGATCGATTCCATAAGTTTTGAAGTATTGATTTTTTTTCTTCAATGGCTCAATATTAAATATTTATATAGCTTCTGAAACTACCTTTTTACAAATGAAATCTAAGGAACAATTGTTAAATTCTAACGGGTATTTTTTTTAATTAAAAATAATTTTTATATTTATCTTTCTTTTTATTTCATACACAGTATCAATAAAGAAAAGATCATTGAGTGGGTAAAAATCGAGTTACAAATTCCGTTACATGTAAGTGAAACTTATAAAAGCGTGTTAAAAAAAGGGTAGCATTGGGGAACGAATCGAGTGACTTTTAATTGGCAGTTATATGGTGCAACTAATGTTTCTTAAACTGTGGGGTGCACCATCCTGGGGGGGGGGGTGCAAGTATATCAAGATTTGAATATATGAGGTTTTTAAAAACTTATTAATACTGGAGGGAAGCAAAGAAAACACATTCCGACACAATAAAAAAAAATAATGTTGCATGTTTGTTGCAATCTATTCCAGTTTCAAAATTAGAAAGAAAAAGTAATATAATACATACTTATTCTTTTACTTAAAGTGACTTACTTAAAATATCCATTACTTAGAAGTAACTTACTTAAAATATCTTTTACTTAAAAGTAATACTTAAAAGATGCATTACTTAAAAATAACATATACAAAATTTAATACTTAGGCTGATAATTTAAATGGTTTATAGTTAAGGCCGTACTGTAGCTTTAGTGTCAAAGTACATTGTTATTACACGGAAGAGGGGGGGGGTACGCGATGATAATTATGATTAAGAATTAGTTCGCAAACATTGAAAGTTTGGGAATCACTGGTTTGAACAGCGAATAAATCAAATAATGCAGACTTGTCAAAACAAATAATATATGTCCTACATTGATGCAGGTAAAATTTTTGTAAGAAAAAAAAAACCGTGTTTTTACTTCAAAAACAAGCATCATGTTAAATCACTCCACCTCTCATTATTCTTTATTTTCTTCATCTTTATTCTACAATTTACCCCAGTTACTAACTGAAATATGAGTTAATAAGGCTAGTAGAACGGAAAACATCTATTTTTCAATTCAGGGTGATTTAGATTTGGTAACTCAAGAAAGTTATCCTGTTTCGAAGATAAACGTAAAGTCTACGTTTACATAAAATACATATTATGTTTAAGGAACATATAATAATTTGACACAACACCCACTCTTCCCCTGTCCTTAACATGAATTCCATTAAAATAAAGTACCACTAATGTAAATGTCTCATTGACACTGCATTTGTAAGGGTGTTTCCGATAGTTAACCTTTTCGGCACAGACAGAATGTTTTATTTCTTATTCTGAATGCTATTCTTATATCTACTCTTAAATGAATAATTTCTTTTTTTCTTTAATATGTTATATTGATGGGTTGTGGTGGAGAAGATAGCACGCAATATAACCGTTAATAAGAATATTAGATTACCTAAGCTTAGGTATCAATAGAAATTTGCCTTTTTTTTAATATTAGGCACTTTGCTACGAAAGAAAAAAAAGTTGTAACCAAAACAGCGATATAATTGTTACATTATGCAATCTACTAATTGATAATATTTGATGTAGCCGAATGGGTGACGTAGTTGCTTTGTCACTGGTTTCGTACGCCCCAGGTTGTAATTTCTATCCCGGACCACAAATCGGTGGATTTTCATAATGTGGACAATCGACAGCATTCATCTCGTATGATTAAACGGCATGTTAAAAATTCCTAGAATACTACTTTGCTTTGAGTGATCTTGGCAAAATTAAAATTTTTGCATCATCAGAGCTCAAGTGCCTTCCTCCGTGGAGGAAGTTGGGCATTAAAATTACATCTTGATGATTGGTTTTCCACCTGTATGATGCCGCTCTAAAACTGACACCAGTACTAGAGAAATGTACTATGTAATGGAATATACTAATTCACAGATCCATTAACAATTTGAAAAAAAAATATTTAATGTACAAATGATTTTTTGTACGAGTACAGAAAAATAGATTTCAAACTGTGTTTATTTACGACGTCTTGTTTCAAAATAAATGTCAACAGAAAAAGATAAATAAAACAAAATGAATTTAAGAAGAAAATAAAATCTATTTTTAAGTTTTCTAATCCTTAATTTTGATGATGAAGAATCTAATTTAAAAATGTATTAAAATTTTTTTAAACATTTTCTTTCGTCAATAACATCTAAACACAAATAGAATATTCTTCCGAAGTAATATCAAAACAAGATTTAATCAAACAAAACTGTAAAGTAAATGCTAATAATAGTGAATTATTAACAATTGAAAAATTTATTCGTGGGTACTTTATGGTTGTAAGGATTACACACCGAGAAAAAAAAACACTATGGAGTTTTGCAATTCGAATAAAAATATATAGATAAGTATCACACATTAAAAATGAAACGGATTCGCAGTTTCAGAACACCTGAATGATTTCTTCAAGAACTCAGTTGTTACACAAAGAAGAAATAGTTAAAGCGTTTGTTAACCAATTACTTGGATGTAGGTTGTCACATGGTTGGAACTAGAAGGATACACTTTCCAGATAATAGTTTGCGAAATTTTTCCCGAAGTGTCTCCTGTTTTTACACTAAATGGTCATCTTCCCAAATTCCATGCAGGAACTATATCATTAAATCCTGAGTGTACTTCAAGGAGGATGCATCTAATGCCTGAAGGAAAATAAAAGTTTTGAATTCACTTCAAGGCAATTCCTAGCAAGATGTATGCAGCTTAACGCGATATCTTGTTGAAAAGTATGTCTGACATAATTTGGCTTATTTTCCACCCATAATTTTACATTTTCGATGTCTCTGAAGTAGTGCTATAGATAAAACATTTATAGCCATTATATGTGTTTCTGGTTAATTTTATACTATTCTTTGAAAATAATTTTTGTAGCACAATTCGGGATTATTATTACTTAAACATGGTTCAAATTAAACGCGATTAAGTATATTTACTAATATTTTAACTTGGCTAAATAACAATGTACGTGTACTGTACGGGCCATAAGGCAGATTTCGATTAAAAACAATGTCACATGATAATTTGTTATAATTATTCAATGTTATTCGTTTCGGTTATATTAATGCAGTTATGCTTATGTTTGTGTATATCTTGAATATAATAAATTTAAAATGTCTTGAATTTTGAAATAATAATATAATTGTTTTTGTGTTTAATTTGTAACCCGATTTGTGCCTATGTGAAAAAAAAATAATATAAATGAAATGAAACAAAATTTAAAACAGGAGTGATACAGACAGCCAATCATGAACTTATTTCTCAATGATAATACTCATTTAAAACTGTGTGTTTCACTGGACTTTAATGTTGAAATTTCAACAAAGACGTAGAAGCGATCTATTTAGACCTCAAGCAGTGCGCAGGTAAATTGTTTTAAGAGATGCATGCACCATTTTGATTCTGTGAGTGTTACATGAACTAGCGTTTGTGTTCATGGAGCACGCATTGAAGTAAAGCGCATAAATGAAAAGAAAAACTTCCACATATAAATAAAAAATACTTATACAGGTGTAGCAAATTTTGTATGATCCAGGGTGCACCATGTGGGGGCCTCCTTACTAATAAGGGAAAAAAGTAAAACATTTTCTTGGTTGGTAAGATTTTATATGTGCAAATAAGATAAATATTTACACACACAGTTCTCGTTCATATACGTTCCATGAAATCAGTCTGTTCCTTCGCTTGTAGAAATTTTTCAAAATAGTCAATGGCAGAAGTGTTTTACAAATAACTTGGTTTATGTGATTCAGCTTTTGTTCAATCTTTGAAGCATTTTAAGGGTTTCGAAAAGAATTAATCCTCACTGCACATTGAAAAAAATAACTAGAAACATAAGTGATTATAAATATATTTAGAGAAAAGAAAAAATGATCTTATGTGTATATATACACTGGTGTGCAAAAATTAAGGACGAGACGGTTTTTCAATATAACTTTGTACAAAAGCATTCCAAAATCAACACATTTAATACCGTAAGATCCCCAATACGTAAGGACATGAGTAATGTAAGCAACATTTACTAAAAGAGAAATCAGAGGGATAAAAAGAAGCTTTATTGAAAAAGTAGCATGGAGCGCAATGCGACTGAAGGCCGAAACATCCCTGTGATGGGTGTCCAGCAAGAAATATCCGGTCTTTAGTAGGGGATATGATCTCCCTGACTGCTAGGCAGGCTTCACAGCGTCTGCCATGCTAGGAATGAGGGTGTCAATGAGTTGTTGAGGCATTGCTGCCCATTCGTCTTGCAGCGCCAATCGAAGCTCCGGAATCGTTACTGGTGTAAGGTACGAGCTGCCAAGCGTCTGCCTAGAAAATCCATACATGCTCGATGGGATTGAGATCCGGAGATCGTGCCGGCCAATCCATACGTTCAATATCCTCACTCTCTAAGAGCTGTTCGGCAGCTACTGTGCGATGACATGGTGCATTGTCGTCCATGAAAAGGAACTGCGGACCCATAGCGCCTCTAAAAAGACGCACATATGAAGAAGAATCTCGTTACAATAACGGGTCCCGTTGACTGAACCTGCGTCGAAGATGTGAAGGTCTGTACGACTACCTAGCATGATGCCTCCCCAAACGAGAACACCGCCACCTCCATACCTGTCCCTTTCAATGATGTTCGAGGGATGATTGCGGCTTCCCCGCTCTCTCCAGATGAGTATGCGATGAGAATCGCTACTCAGACTGAATCTGCTCTCATCTGTAAAGAGTACTCGTCCCCATTCATTGTCTCTCCAATTCCGGTGTTCCCGGCACCACAGAGAACGCCTTCTCCGATGGGCAGGCGTTAGAGGTACACACCGTACAGGGCGTCGTGCAAACAGACCACCACCGTGCAGTCTTCTGGCCACGGTAAAACGCGATATCGGTCGTCCAGTCGCCTGTGTCGTGTGTCTAGCGATATCACCCGCTGTCTGCCGCCTGTTTCTTCTGGCCTGTAAGGCAATATACCGGTCATCTGTGGGTGTGGTTCCTCGTGAACGACCACTACTGAACCCCCGGATAGCTGTTCCTGTAGTTTGAAATTGTCTCCAAAGTCGTGAAACGATGCTGTGAGCAATTCCGAACTCTGCAGTCACACTGCGACCTTCCTCCAACTTCCCAATGATTCGACCTCGGGTAAAAGCATCCAGATGTCGTCTAACAGATTGATTATTCGCCATTTCTCGCTGAGGCAGCAATTCGGTGTGGTTTTAAATGCTATACGGTGTGCAATCTCTTTGCCAGAAATACTAATCTTACACCGACAACATGCTTTACTACTCAGACACTCCCCCATTACGTCTACCTATATATCTGTGCATGTGCTACCGTACATCACCTCACTTAATCTCCTGATTGGTCTTTCTGTCCGCTCTGCCTCTTCGTTCAGCTGATATGCTACTTTTCGACTTCGTCCTTAATTTTTGCACACCAGTGTATATATATATATATATAAGTCCAGTAATTTTACAAAAGATAGGTAGTGAAACTCAAGAACGATATCAAACAATTCCGTCAGCTCTAAGCAAAGATGTCTTGAATTACTGATACCCTGTTTGAAAGTTCCCTGAAGAAAAAGGGGTCCATAGTGGGTGCAAATCTTTTTCAAGTCATTCGACATTCCACAGCTGCATTCCATTGCTCCTAAAAAGATTAAGTAGGAAAATGTGCGACACATATGTTCTCTGCCATTATCATGTTCAGTTCTGTAAAATGAAAAGTGCTTGTGACGTAGTGTTTTAGCTGATGGTATGCCCAATTTCCTTCATTGACTCCCCAAGTGTCTAACATATAAAATATTGATAATAATAATAAATATTTAGTTTACAATGTAGCCAACAAAATAACATGAAATGTTTTTGTCAAACTAGAATTATTAGTACAAATTTTGCACATAACTAAACTAGTTATGTGCAAAGTTTGTTGCAAATACTCGGAGTTATATGCCATTAAAAAAAGAAAATTTTAAATCAGATTACATTCTTCTGCCATAAGATTAAAAAGTGTACTTCAAAATTAATTGCAATTTTTATCCATTTATAGTGGTGTTCAATGGTTTAAAATTAAGTAAATTTAAGTGCCCCATACCATGGAATATAAACACAAAGGGTTAAGTAAAAACAAACCTGCATTTACAATCAGCTCAAATGAGTGTCTCTTTTTTCCTTCTCAATTTAAAGAATCAACTTTGTTTTCATGGCGACAGAGATGATGTGAAATCATAAAATAAATGCTATGAATGTATCAGAATATCCTTATAAAACTAAATGGGCTGGAGAGAAATGGGCTGCAAATTAAGTTATACCTAATACGGTAAGTCACTAGATATCGAGAGCATTTTAAAGGCTGAATGACAAATATTCAATGTGTAGACAGCTTAAAATGCAAAACGATAAAATAAATGTTTCTTGAAATTTACAAATTAATACCTTGGACTAACTTTGTTTTCCTCAATTTCAATTAATATTTTTGTTAGTCTATATTTTGAGAAGTGAGGTACAATAAAATAAAATAAATTGAAAAATGAGCCATTTTTTAAAGTGGTGTAAGTCCATTTTATATTATACTAGCTGGTATACCAATTTTTCGCTCGGGTGAATTAAAAGGAAAACAATAGACATTGAAGAAAATAGAAAATTTTTTATGTGTTAAATTTAAGTGAATTGTAAATTATACAATTATTTTTTAGCATATCTCTGCACAACAAAAAATCAGATTTGCCAACTTTGAAATCTGTAGTTCTAATAGCTGTAAAAAGGGAATGTTTTGTCTTTTGTTAACACCTAGTAGCACCCATGTGGATTGGCATTTGAAAACCATCTACTTATCAGATCTCAGCTCAGCAAAAATTGCATGCTTTCTTAATTTTTTTATAGGTTTAGTTATTCATTAAAGGGAATTTTTTTTCATATAAAATGTCCTCTGTTTTTTGTAATTGATACATTAGAATTCGAATAAGGACCTTTAAGAATGTTAAAATCAAAAGCATGTCTTTTATCATAAATATAACTAAGTAATTTATAATCCATATAATATATACAATGATCCATTTAAATAATTAGTTTTAAATTGATTATTATTAATTTACCTAGGTTTAAGTAATCAGTATAAAAATTTATATTGGGGCTATAATTATAATTTTTAACAAAAAAAATATATCATCGATATATCTAAAAAAATCTATTTCATAAAAATGTAAATATAAAAAAGCCAAAGCATTCCTAGCAAAGTTTTCCTTCAGCCAAATCTTCGGTTTGTTTATACAAAGAATCATTAAAATTAATGTAATTTTCTTTTAAAACTCAATCCATGGGAGTTTTAATATTGTGAAAATTAATAGTAAGATTATAATTACTGTGATTTTCTAAAATTACCTTAATAATATTATTGATATCAATAGAATTGAATAGATTTAAAAAAATTAAAACTATGAGCTGAAGAATATTTTATTTTTAAAAATATCTATAATATTTTTAATTATAGCCTTATTATTTTGCTTATTGATGAAGTTTTGTATAATATTAAGCTACATTTTACCTGCAGTAGTGATATATGTTTTTAAACCATCTGTTACAGTGCGAAATTTCACAGAATTTTTATGGAATTTAGGTGTTAAAAATATATAATTAAACTTAATCTTAGGAATGCAAATACCCAATTTTCTACTTATAGTAATAATACGATTATTAATTTCTTTGTTTCAAAAGTTCAATTTTTTAAAAGGTTCATTGTTCAAAAAGTGTTCATTTAGCATATTATTATAAAAATATTTACAAATTACAGCATAATTTCCAGATATTTTGTTAATGTAAACAATAATAAAATTATTTTGTAAATCATAAATCATCTGTTTTACATCTTAAAAAGTAAATTCAGAGTTAGCTTGGTAATTAAAATTCTTATCAAATATTTTAATTTAATGTATTTAAATTCATCAAATGCTTCTATAGGTAATCCATATTTAACTGCAGATTATGTAAAAAATTTATTTATATCTTTATTAATTTCTTTTTTAACAGTATTGTTTTTATTAAAATAGTTAATGTAAAACTAGTGCACTTATTTATGATATCTTTTAAAATTTTGTCCTTAATTATATTAAGTTGTCTGTAACTATATGCTTATGATAACCATCAATAAAATCATGAAGGTCTTTACATTTACAATCATTTATTAAAGGAGAATGTGAACTATTATTATAATTAAAGATAAATCTGTCCATCTTTTTATTATATTTAAATGCTATTTTAACAATTACATTCCTAACAGGAAAAAGTGGGGAAAAAATGTCTATTAATTACATAAGAGAAAAAAATTAACTTTAACAAAAATTTTACTCTGAAATAAGAAAGTGCAGTAGTCTGCATTAGATTTATTAATTTTATTAATGTTTATATTGAATTTATTAACTGAAAATATTTAATGATGTGAATTGCAGGACACTCCTTTAAGGAATTATTTTAAGTCCTTTAAGAATACGATTTACTTTTTTTCAGATCAAGCATGGGATATTTGATCTTGTTTATATTACAGTCTATTTCAAACTGATCAATAATAACTTTAATGTAATCAATTAAAGAATATAGAAATTTATATATATATATATATATATTTCTTCCCATAATTCGTTCCATGAATCAATCTCCAGTGAAATACAGTACTGTATATAGACCCCTATTTTAGAAAATTTTTGAACTAAATAGGAAGATTTTAGCTTCATTTTTTTCGAAGCTGATATAAATGAATATAAAGGTGACATTTTCCAAAGTTTTCAGAAGCATTTTTATTTTTTTCCTCCGCATATTCTATTATAATTAAAAACTATATCGTTAATAACGTTTCGTTAAATATAAATGCTTTGTTTTGTATATCTAATAAATAAATGTAGACATTTTTTAAAATAAGAATCGATACCTACTGATGATACTTACCCTGCACAAAAGGCGATTAATTGAATAATATTCATTAAGAGGTCTCAGGGGTGTGAACTTTTTCTGGAGGGCTGAAAATATAAACAATATTCAAATACATATAACTCTTTTAAATTAAAAATAAATAATTCGAACCTTTTACACATTGTTTATAAAGGATTGAGGCTTCAGAAAAGTATAAAATGTTTAAAATATGATCATAATTTTAAAAATTATAAGCATAAGAAAATACGAATTTTTTTTAAGAAATATTAATTAAGTTTTACTGCGCGCACGCTATTTTCTAAAATAGTAGACTTTGATGCATAAGACTTTATAAATTATAAAATGCATCATACACTTTAAGCCTTAGTAAATTAAGAATAATATGTCTTTTATATTTCAAAATATTTGAAAAATATTAAAAAATTTTATAAAAATTTTGAAACTAAAATTTTTTTTATTTTTTAAAGAAATACAATTTATTATTCTATTTATTTAAATTTACTACAGTGTAATAAGGATACATTAAATTTTATAAATAAACTCATTTCTAGTAATTAAAGCTGATACTTTTGAAAATAGCATGCGCGCAGTTAAACTTAATTAATATTTCTTATTAAAAGTTTCTTATTTTCATATGCTTATAATGTTTAAAATTATGATTATATTTTAAACATTTTACACTTTTCTGAAGCCTAATTCCTTTATAAATAATGTGTAAAAGATTAGAATTATTTAATTGTAATTTAAAAGAGTTATATGTATTTGAATATTGTTTATATTTTCAGCCCTCCAAAAAAAGTTAACACCCCTGAGATAAATGGAAATAATATTATTTCTTTGGTCAGATGTGTGTTCCTTAAAAGAATTTGTGTATATTTTATAACACTTAATAATCTGAAAACCGCGAGTAGATATCAATGTGGCTAATAGGTAATTACTGATATCAGAAACGTGAAGCAAAATTTATTCAAATACTAAAGAAGTAACTGAATTTTTTTTTAGATTAATTTTAAACATTAAATTCGATCTCGGCTGATTTATATTTTTATTAATTGTGACAATGGAAATAAGCTCAATATTTCTTATAATAAAATTTTTTGTGTAAACCTTCAAGCAACTGAAGCTTATATAACCATAAAATTGTGTTTTATCTATTCCTCAATTCCTTATTTTATTTACGTCTCCCCTGTTGAAGGGAATCTCTGAAAATAAGGGTAAGCAAGAGAAATCCTAACTAGGGTACATTGCAACCCCAAGCAGAAACAAGGAAGTGCCGTAAGCCTCTCTTGTTTCTCGGAGAGATTGCCTTCTGTACATCAGGTTAGGATGACGCAAATCACCTCTCTCAACCCATAAAGAAAGTCCAGTTGCGATGACCATTACTGCCGGAAAAGAGGAACACCATGATGGATGTAATCGTTTCGGATAATTCTGGACCTTAATGTATATGATTATCCTTACAATTCTTGAAGTGCGCTATTTTTAGTTTGATGTCAGTGGGGATGTGGGTGTGAAAGACAGTTTATACAAATTTTTATACCAGTAGGCGCTTAAGATAATTCGTAAAAATGTTCGCTTTTAAAAGAAACTTGTAAAGAAACATATCTAAGCATGTACTACTTTTCAGTTACAAATTTAGCTATCGAAGACTGAGAAGAAGAAATTTTTGAATTAATTTTGAATTACTTTAAAAACAGTGCGGGGTCTATATTAGACGCATTTGATCATTTTTAATCACGATATAAATGACAAGAGTAACATCTGAATTAATATTTTTTTTCAATGCTTCATCAAACTAAGGGATTTTTTTAAATCATACTCCCTTTCAACATGCATTAATCTCCGTTACTCCCGCTCGACGTATTTTGAAATGAATCTAAAATGGAATCGCCTTAAACATGGTCGAACATAGCAAATAACACCTATAGGCCGGCGAAAATCATGATAAAAATAATGAATTAAATTTTATAGGACGTTAAACAACCAAGACAATTAAATTGGAAGTCATGGAATTTATGTGAGACTAAAGTGAAATCACGTGGAATTAAGTTATAAAATAATTTCATGAGAATGTAGCATGCTTCGTATTAGCGTCATGTGTTACCATTTGTATTTCTCTTTTCTTTTCTTTTATAAATGATAACTTTTCTTCAGACGCGTTTTGCTGAAGAGTGAATTTAAATGGAGAGTCAGGTTTGGATGAGGAACGTTACTTGTCTTTTTTTTCTTAAACTGAGAATCATTTTCGGGTCGGTATCTCGAGCATAGTTTTGAATTGAAAACTTTTCAGATACAGATTTTTGAAGTGATAACTTCTTTAGGCGCGTTTTTCAGAGAAATGAACCTAAGTTAAGCGTCAGGTTCGAGTGCGCTGCGCCAGCCAGTTGGATTTTTTTTCGGCCGAAGTCGGAAATCATGATCGTATCCGCGACTCATGCTCAGTTTTCAATTGAAAACATTTTAGGCTTTTTTTCAAGTAAAAATTCCATGCATTTTTTACAGTGAAATTTTATTTTATTTTAAATATATTGAATAAAAATGAGAATAGAATGAGTTTCTCATTTTGACTAAATGTTAGTTTAAAAAAATTACGAATTTTTAAATACTTTTAGAGTGAAATAGCCCGCAATGAAGAAAACCATATCATTTTTCACAGCCACCTGATTATTCGTTGGTTGCTTATTTTTATTATTCATCGCGATCTGCTAAACACACAACGTGTGCAGCTCCATTCCATGTACACATTTAAATTCAATTTTACTTTTGATGGTCATTGGAATAATTTTTCTGATAAGCCATTGCATTTCATCATATGATTATTAAACTAGTAACTTTAAAATGGTATTGTGATATCTATAATGTAAAAAGTGCGAAACAATTTGTTTTTAAAAATATATATGCACTTTTCAAAATAAGTGCAAATCGAAAATACCGTAAACTTATGAAAACTAGGGTGTTTCCATGGTAGAGCGAGTGGTCATGGCCATAACCTCAGGGTGATGCTAAAAAGACAGGAATTCGAATCATGATACCAATGAAGAACCGCCATGTAAAAGGAATGATACACGTTAAAACTTCATGGTTCAAAGGCGTCATGTTGGCTTAAGGAAGGGGTATTTCGAGAGGGGAATGTCAGCACAAGTATCGTCCTCGTCGCTTGACAGTGGCTAAAAATTAAGAGTTATATAGCTAATAGTCCTCATGCTGCTTCGCAATGCGACGCTAATTAAAATATCATACCAAATGATATAAAATATGTATTTGTATAAGTTGTGAAATATATTCTAGAATGCTAATGCGAAAGAAAAAAGATTGTTAAAAAAAGACCAATTAAGAGGGAAAAAATTTATCTAAAATTATAAAAAGAATTAAAATAAAATCATGTCATTTTTCGAAGTAATTGTTTTGTTTTGATAATAATATAAAAAGTGAAATTAAAAAGAGTTTTAACCCAATAATTCTGTAATAATTATGCGTTTTTTAAATATTCTTGTTTTAATTACATAAGGGAAAATAAAAATCCATTGAAAGAAAAAAATTATGTGAAAAAGCCACATGGGGTGAAATATTTGAATATTTTAAAATAGAGTTTTTATATCAATACCTTTTCTTTGTTTATCTATGTAAATAAAAGTTTCCCTATGGATATTAATAATACAATAATTTTTATGTAGGAAAATATACAATTATAAATGCATAAAATCATGTACGTTTTATTATTCTGTAACCCTACTGTTTTCTATTCGAGACTTTATGACTCGAAATAAAATATATACGTTTGTAAAAAAAAATATAGAACTTGGGTATTTTCATGAAACTCCATGACATCGTATAGTTTTAAACAATATAAATATATACTCCTAGAGATACTTATGTTTATTTCTACGTAGAAAGAATATTTTTCAATTCCTAACTAATGTATCTTTCGTGTCAATATGACGCAATGGAAAAAAACTATTTATTTTTAATTCTACAGGTTCACTTTTTTTTCGGAATGAATTAAAAGAAAAGAATAACAATAGTTTCTCTAATGTATACGTTTTAAAACCTTTTTTCACTGATGTAAGTGCTTGCTCGCATAAGAAAGCACGTGCAAGGTCAAAAAGTGACTACGATTGACAAGGGACCAAACTACTTGCTTTTATTTCAACGTTTTTTTTCCCTGCTGTATTCTACTTTCTGATATACAGCAAATAAGTTGTGCTTGCGAATGGGAAAGAAAAATGGCAAATCACATAAGTTTGAGTCCGTTGATACAGCTAAACTAATAGAAGCTTTTGACAGTAAAGAAGTATCCTAGTATGAAAATCATACAAGTGATGAAATTGAAATTAAATGTTCTGACAACGATTTTGATAGCAATAATCAACAAATATACAAAAATAGTGTATTTAGTTCAAGAATCGTGAATTTAAGAGGCAGCTCTGAAGCCGCTGCCCCATTCTTCTCAATCAACTGCTGTTAATATTATAAAAACTACTCCAAGGATCACAATATATGCAACGGCAAAGGTAAGACACAAAAAAAGTGCATTTGAGGTAGTATTCAATTTTACAATTGAATACGAAATCATAAAAAAATGACTAATATTGAAGGAGAAAAAGTTTTATAAAATTATCAAAAGTAAAGCATTTCAAGCATATACTGGATTATTATTGTTAGCTGGTGTTTATATAAATCATATGGAAAATCAACAAGAACGCTTATAGGGTAAAGAAACTTGTGAGAACATATTTCGTGCGAAGATGTCCCTCGAAACAATTTGCACCATGTCGAGTGTTAATAATTGTGATAATAAATCCACTCGTCAAGAAATAAGAAATTTGGATAAATTAGCTGCAGTGAGAGATTTTCGGGAAATGTGGACATTCTATAATCCAGACCTTTATAGTCCGGGAGTCTAGGACATTATATAATCCAAAGGAAAATATTACTGTAGTTGAACAATTAGCTGGATTTTGTGGCCAATGTTCCTTCAAACAGCATGTAACAAGTAAGCCAAGTACTGAAAGCACAATTTTACACTGGAAAAATCTAGGGTCAAGGCCAGAGAAAAATCTGGGAATGCGAGAAATGCGTGATCTCACTTATGGGTATTCGGAGCAAAATTTTAGAAGCGATAATTTTTTAACTCGTTACAATTTAGAGAATTTTCTTCTAAAACGAAAAACCACCAGGGAATAAAAGTAACAGAACTTCCTTAGGAAACGCCGAATAAAGAAGTTCACAGTTCATTATTTTATTTTGTAGAAGACACAACAGTTCTAAACTACATACCAGAAAAGAACAAGAATGTTATTCTTCAGAGCACTTTGCATCGTTGCAAAGATGTTAGCAACAGCCTTGGCAAAAAAAAAAAACATTAATGATCTTATATTATACTTCAACTGAATGGGCTGTGGATACTTTTGATCAACTTCTAAACAAGTACAGTTATAAAAGTAAAACAAATTACTAGCCCATGGTTGTATTATATAACGTGCTTGAGACCTCTGTGTACAATCCATTTGTTCTATGGATTTCAATACATATTGTTTGGAACGAAAACAAATTGAATAAACGAAGGCTATTTTTGGAAGAACTCGGAACTTTTTTTTCCCATACACTGAAGCAAGGGCAAACGTACCAAGAAATGAGGATTCAATAAAAATAGTGAAACTACTACAGAGAAAAAGGGAAAGCGTATCATCGGGATCTACTGAAAATACTTCATTGTGTGTAAAACGGGCAAGGTGTGTGTGTTCAAGCTCTGTCCATCTAGCAATGACAACAAAACTAACATGTTATGCTACAAGTGTAAGAATCACATTTGCAAAACTGATGCAAGACATTACTGTTCAAGTTGTAAAGAATAGTAAGTTTTAGTTTCGAGTATTTTTCTGTTATTTTTATACATGTTTTATATTAATGTTGTAAGTATCAATTTCACATATTTTTTTTTATAGAAGCATCATTTTATTATTAGATATGTTTTGATTTCTTCATATTGCACTCATGTCCATAAATTAAGCATAATTCAGAATCACACAGAAATTGAACTCTAAAATAAAAATTTCACCTGCAGAATTATCGCACACATCTTGACGAAGAATATGCAAATTACAGGAAACCACCAGATGGCGTGGATAGCACGTCACAATGACGAGATTGTAAGAGAGGGTATATAAGGTATGGTGGCAAAGAAGTAAAATTGTTCACAAGCGCTTTAAAAGCCTTTCAGTGCAATAACCGCATACTTATGGCACAAAAGAAGCATTTGGATGATTTTTTACGTGGTAGAATTATCGGACGACTGGAATGTAGACGTACCCAGCTAGAAGTATCCAATGAACTTGGAATCGCCCAGAGTGTCATCTCCAGGCTTTGGCAACGATTCCAAGATGGTGGTAATGTGAGTAGATGTTACAGCACAGGTCGCCCACGAGTTACAACACTGAATGAGGACCTGTATTTGGCAGTTACTGCCAAAAGAAACATACGGAGCACAGCATCAGACCTATCTCGTCAGCTCTCTTGAGCTGCCGGTACGACAGTTTTAAGGTAGACCGTGTACAGACGCTTAGGGCACATTGGTCTATATGCTCGTAGGCCTGTCAGATGTGTTCCCCTTACCGCAACTCACTGTCGCCTGCGATTAACCTGGAGTAGAGAGCATGCATTGTGGATACGCAACAGTGGTCTTGTGTGATGTTTTCTGACGAGTCCAGGTTTAGTATGCAGTCTGATTCTCGCCGGACTTTCACATGGATAGCGCCAGGTACTCGTTACCACCAAGAGTTACCACCACCAGGTACCCGTTACCACCATTGAACGACACTGTTACGGTGGTGCAGGATGGCTCGTTTGGGGAGGAATTATTCTTGTTTCCAGAACTGGCCTGCATGTTCAGAGTGTAATGATGACAGGCCACATCTATCGGGATGTCATTCTGGAACCACATGTACGCTTGTTTCGGGGCGCCATGGGTGCGGAATTTCTGTGACGAATGCCTTCAATCGGAGGATATCACCCGTATGGATTGGCCAGCATACTCACCGGACTTGAATCCAATAGAGCATGTGTGGGTTATGCTTGGTTGACGAATTGCGGTCCGTCAACCCCCTCCCACCTATCTACCGGAACTTCGGAGGGCATTGCTTGATGAGTGGTGTAATATTCCCCAAGATCAGATTGATAATTTGATACTCAGCATGCGTAGGCGTTGTAAGGCCTGTATTGCATCGTCCGGGAGACATACTCCGTATTAACCATCATACTAACCATGTTATACTGTTTTTTGTAAATCGGTTCATTTTTGAAATTGCTCCCGGGAGTAAAAATCGCAATTTTTATTAATTATGTCAGACATATAGCATCTTTTTTGCTCGTTACCTTTTGTTTAATAAATAGACTTTAAAAATAAGTCAAATTTGTTTTGCTTCTGTCTCTTTCTTTGCCTGAACTTCATTATCCTTAATTTATGGACATGAGTGTATAATAAAAAGTAACTAAAATATTTTTTATTTGTTGATCTAAGTAGGAATTTACTTAAAAACATATTTTATATAATATATTATTAGATCTGTAAATTTACATTACTATTGTTTCAACCACTTCTTAAATGGCATCTACATAAAATGAACGGCAAGAAATGTTAGTTTTCTGAATCGAGTCATATTGAACCGAAAGTAGTTAGTCATATTGACCCGAATTTATATGTGTAGTAAAGACGAACAGAATACATAACATGATTAAAATACATGTACTCAATTACCATTTAAAAAATGCTGCGCAGCATTTAAACTTTTAAACCTGAATGCAGATATGTTTGTTTATTTCTATGTTATACAAATGTTACACGAATCTCACCTCCTGTTGGCGAATCCAAAAATAAAACAATTATTTAAGTGCCAAATGGAAAAGTAAAATATAACGTACATCCAAAAGAAATTACATGACATTTTCATTAACTGTAATGTGTTTAGCTTAACCTAAAAATATATTTTTTTGCTCTTACGAATAAAATTATTACAAAAACTCCTTCGCGCGAAATCTCTGTAAAAATTTATATTTTAGCTTGATTATATCAATTTTTTCAGATGAGTCAGGTAATCCAGTTATACTTACACAATTGCTCCTTTATGTACTAAATCGGGTTTTTTCTTTGAGTTTAATACCCAGTTCTATCACTTAAAATTACTCAAAATACAATTTAAAACACTCTGTCATTAAAAAGTTTATACCTTATTTCTTTACCATGATGTTTTATTTTGTAATTTTTTGAATGATAATTCCCTCTAATTCTGATTTTTGCTTAAGAGTTAAATTTTTTCTAGAATAAAAACTATAGAGTGGCTCAAAGTATGTACTTATTATTTTTTACGTTCATTTTGCGCATCTTTCATTATTAAAAGAAGTAATTTTCCTTGCAGAGTTTAGTGAAATATATATATATGTGTGTGTGTGTGTATGTGTATAAGTATATATATATATAATTCTACTGAGTACATTTTAAGGTATTTGTAGAGTAAAAAAAATTGTTCTGCTGCTGTTATTGAATAAAAAGTGAAAATATTTCTTTTATCTTTAAGACTCTGTGAATTTAAATTATATTTTCAAGAAAGGAAACTTGATTACGTTTTATTTGCTCTCTTTTCTAGCTATTGGTTCTACTTGAAAGGCAAAAAAGAAAACAGCTAAGTGTTTAGATTTATTCAATAATGTGTTACTTTTTATGCTTGTGTATAAATTAATCTTTTTTAGTTCAATGTTTCGACATATATTTTAACTAAGTAAACGATAGAAATATCGAACTCTTTAGACTCGAAAAAAAATTATATCGTTTAAAATAACTTTCACGAAAAATAAAGGTAAAGAAATATTTCAATAAAAATATAAGTGACAGCAAATATATTTAAATTGCTTATAAAAGAACCCGTTGAAAATTAAAATAACATTTCTTTTAAAAATAAATGATGCACTGTAATAATATTTCCTGCATTGCATACTTAAATCATGCAAGTACTCGTTAAAAAAATAGAAATTCTTCTACATGACTAAGAATTTATTTAATCAAGAGGAGTTAGCTTTTTCATTATATCTTAGAGTGAAAAGCACATTATTTGTTCTCTAATTCATTTGAAAACCGCACACCCTTAACCATGTTTTACAGACAAAATATTATTCCACATTAAGAGATAAATATACGAGTTTTAATGTGTCGATAGGTTTATAATCGAGGTATGTATTTATCGAGGTTAACAATGCTGATATTTTTTTCAGTCCTTTCTTCATCCCTTGCATTCAAAATCCTTATATTTTTATGGTACATGCATTGAATAAAAATCATGAGTAAAGTGAATTGCATGCCATTTATATAATTACCCTTTTTAACAAAGCAATATATGTTGTTTTTTGGTAATAACAACATTATAACGAATTTCTGAAATTAATTGTACTCCATTAATGTAGTCAATTACCGTAGGGGAATCTGTAAATTTAATTAGATCGCGTTTTTCTAATTTTTCAGATCAATCGAGAGCTTCGAATAGCGTGATTATTAAGATTTTGATTTGATTTAAAATATTTAATATGTCCCCAATAACAGACGCATTTACTATCGAATAAAATACTAAATTCATTGCGCTTAAGTTTACAACCTCATGAGCAGTTTACTTTAATTTATAGAATAAACTGGGATAAAAATTCAAAATCGGATGAAACCAAAATGAGAACAATATTAATGCACATTTCCTAGAAAGAATACGCTTTACCTTTCATATCAGAGTGTAAAAATCTTAATATATAATTATTAACTCATTTAATATTATCTTTTAATTTATTTGTTTCGTTTGGTAATTAAAATTTATACATTTGTATTGCCATAGTAAACTACCTTGCAATTAATTTTTTTAAACTTTTTGCAACATACATTTATACCTTGAATGTGTGTGTGAATGATATATTTTACATACTTTACGTAAAATATTCTTTCCAATGGGACGGCAGGTTGGTATATAACTCTGCAGACCACTACATTCCCTGGGAACTGGTATCACTTGTTTGTGTGACACCATATCATTGAATATCAAATGTTCCATTGTAATTTAAATGCACAGTTTCCTACACAGAGGAAGGCTTCTGAGATCAAACGATGAGAAATTGTACCAGGAATTTAACTTTTCCAAGAGCCCCCAAGCCAAACATGCACTTTAGCGATTTTTAACATGTAGCATAATCGCACGAGATTGATGCTGTCGATTTTTTTGCATCTTGAAAATCTAAAGACGTGGGTCGCAGAATTGGACTCGCAGATTTGGACTTATATAAACCCAGCACCAAATCAACTACGCCACCTATCTGACCATTCCTGAAATATTATTCATTATGCAGTAATGCCACCTTACGAAAACATCTATGATGCCGCCTTCTTTTATTTTATTTTGACAATCTGCTGAGAAGGCTTAGAATCGCCCATCGGCATATGTGGTCTTCCATTGTGTGGGTTCCACAATGCTGGTATCAACCATTAAGAAATCACAGAGCTAATTTGGAATGTTTGACTTTTTTCTCTTGGCACCGGCTTGAATCTTGAGCATTTCTTTCAGCCCAAAATAACTTTGGTGGCGTAAGAACTGTCACCAAAGCCTTTTTTTTTCGTTAAAAATTTCAGGTGATTGATCTTGAATTTATCTTCTACCAGAAGGATAGTAAGAGATCAAATATAGTACTGCCAAGTATATATAACCAATCTTTATTATTAATATTTCTAACAGCAGAGAGAGCACTTGGTGAATGCATCATTTGTTGGTATGAAAGCACGCAAGTAGCAACAACAAATTAAAAACAATAAAACACAGAATTAAAAAAAACAGATGCATAAACAGTATCACAAAGTTAGTCAGATTATTGGACTGGAACTGCCCTCTGACCCTCCAGTATCTTTCACAGATGCTTCAAAACACTGCAGGGCAAATTTCCAGATACTCAGCCTTCATCAGGGAACTCACTCTGTACAAAAAACTATTTGGAGAGAGAAGCAAAGCACCTTTATTATATGTAAGCGATTCTCAAGACAGTCGTGCCCGGTCTCCAGCCTTAAGGCGGCCACCACAAGCCCTCTCAGATTGTCTGGAATCTTGTTCAGGGTCTTCCTCCAAGTCTTATCACAATTGTGTAACTATTTAAAAATTTATCACACGATTTTTAATTACTCTGCTTGAGTAAGAAACTGAATTCCTCTCTCAAAGCACTGTAAAACAGCAGAACCTTTCTTAGCTAAATAAAATAAGTCCTATATTTTCCGTAAATATTACTGTCGAGACGAATCCATTGTAAAACCCTATTCTTTGTTAAGGTCAAATTCAATCCAAGATTCTTTTTACATATTTTAATTGTAACAGAGTCTTAAAAATCCAGAGATATCACAGCCAAATGCCGAATCTCATTTGAAATATTTATGTGTACATTGGGTCTGTCTAAAATGTATATGCACTTGCTAGTTACATTCAGCCTATTATTTTCAAAAGAAATCAGAATTACTCTGATACAGGAAGTGTGATCTTTCGGTTAAAGAAGAATTCGATTTAAGATATGAATATTCCCATCTTGTTGACATTTGAAAATATTTCCTTTTACAATTAACTATTCATTCAATCGATAATTATTGATTTTTTTTATAAAATTAGATTTCTATAAAAATTCCAACGATACATTGCTTAGGTTCTTGGATGAAACTATTTACATCACCAAACGTATTTTTTAGAAAAACACAAAATCATTAATCATAAATTATTTCACTAAATAATTCGCTTATTCAAAAATTTTATTCCTTAATATCAAGTTTAACTATAATGATTTTGAAAAAGAATGTCGCATTTTAGTTATTTACCTTTAGTGTAACCAAGAATTATATTTCAGGAAGCTTTGTAATAAGTAAAACGTCTAAGAATGAGTGAATCTGAAATCCAGATTATATTTCGTGCATCAGAATAAAATTATATTACTTGATTTAAAAAATAACTTAAATTTTTATTACTCTAGGTATTAAAACTTTTAAAGAATTGCAATCATTTGATGGCCTCCAAGGAAAATAAACTGACAGATGTTACGCAGTAAAATTGAAAGAGCATTTTAAGCTTTGACTGGGAGAGTACACCGACAAATTTGAAATAAATACAGCTATGATTTAGAAATAAGATTTAGAATGCAATATTCCTCCTCATAAACTGGATGTATTAAAACAATTCCAAAATATTTTACGATTATATTGTTAAATGCTTGTAAGCTTTCAGAAGTTCTTTATCATTTTATTTCTTTCAAAATTTTAAAACATAAATTTTCGAATTATTGATTGTCTGTCTTTTAACGGAAGTACGGTGATCAAAAATGTAAGATTTGATTCCAGAGTACATGACATCATAAATTTTCTCTAGAAAAATTTCCTTTAAAAAATTAAATAATCCTGGCCTAAATTCACATTTATAGTAATATTTATAAGACGAATATCGTGGGATACAAATACGAATTCAAAGAGTTTTATGTGAAATTTAAATTTAAAACGTGCTTGTACCAATAGAATAAAGACATATATAAGTATAGAATAAAAGTGAAAAAAATCATTAGATTTCTTATTATCTGGTTCGGAGTCAATTTTAAGAAGTTTTTTTTAACAATACGAGCTTCCTAATTAAATTAAATGAAGATTAATTTTAAGTCAATTAAAAGCGTGGCTATCAAATGGAAAACCCAAGTGTTTATTTATTTATTTTAAAGTGAAAAAGAATTAAAGTAAAAAACAAATGAGAAAAAAGGAACAGATCTATCCTAAATAAAAGTTCTGAAAAGAATTTTGGGGGGAAAATAATAGTGAAACAAAACTTCCATTCAACATTTCTTAAAAATTCCATGAACCAGAACTGAAAAATAAGGTACGAATGAAAAGAGTGAGATGAATTCTAACCAGGTTTTACGGATCGTGGATTCCCGTCTAGTGGATTCACGACAAATGTCCTGTCTTTGTTCTTTTTCCTATTTCTGTGGCCATCAGGTGGAAAATAATAAATTTATGTCCTTCATTCATTTCGGAAGGAAAAGGGAAAGAAAAGCATCCATTATGAAGACATAATGCACTTTCGAACGGTCTTATTTACTCGCCGTCCCTTTGAGAATCGTTCTTTGTGTCAAAGATATTCAACTAGATTCTATTTGTTTTCGCTTCGCTCTCTCAATTCCTTAATCATGGATTCGTTTGGCATTCATTCGACAATAAATTAAATTTATTAACTATGGATTGAATATATATTTTTCAAAAGTAAGGGGAGCAAACAATACATCTATATTCCTGAACGTGTTTTAGAAAAATTGGAGTGTTACAATTTTTTTGAAAAAATTAAGTAGATGATAGATTAAAACTCTCAAAATTTGTCATGATATCACATATTATAACTACTTTTAAGCTGTAACTCATTTTCTAACATTTCACACCCTGCTCCATGCATACTAATAAATTATAAGTCGAGAAAATCTTAAATATATGTTTTTAAACTATACTCCTTTTATAAAACCTATAAATGAAGTATACCATGTATGGAAATTTATTTGTTATTACTTATTTCATAAATGTTGACATACTTTGCACAAAAATAACCTGGTAAGTGAATGGGCGTTGAACGGCGTTGTAATGTGGGCATCTGGACTGTGAAACCGTCCTCAGTCCCATATCCTGGTTGACTTTGATGTTGGGCATGGCGATGGTGGGGTTTGTCTTTCTGGTTAACAGGAATCATCGCTATTGGCTGAGACGATGGCATCCGAGAGGCGTGGCAATGATTCTTCATCTCACTGCTGTAGAGATGAAAATAGAGATTGCTCTCTGATTGGTTGTTGGTAGCGTGAACATAGAATCCTATTGGCTGCCCTGGGGGCTGGGAATAGAGAAAGTGGGAGGTGATTGTCCAGTGGGATAAGTAAAATTTAATTTGAGGAAGTTAATAAGGAAAAATGGTAAATGAATTTACTGAGATGCAATAATAAAAATTAGTGCGATAATAAAAACAATTAAGGGGGTTGTGAGAATCGAGAAGTATTATTTTCAGTTTTTTGGTATTTATATTCGGAGCGTATGGGATTAAGTTAAGCATATTTCCGTTATTTGTATCTGGGAGAGCATTAAAGAGGTTAATTGCAATTTTCTGAATATGAGATTTAAAGCTGCTGATTTTTAAGGCATTCCGTATGTCGTCATTACGCATATATCTTGTGGCTCTGACATTCATACGTATGTAAGAATTTTGTACAGTATCTAGAATTTTAATATTGGTTTTAGCAGCATATTCCCAGACTGGACAAGCATAAGCAATAATGGGATGCATAACGGCTGTATAGAGAAGCACTTTGTTATATATACTTAAATGAGAGTTCCGGGCAATTAGGGGGAAAATAAACATGACTTTCCGGAACTTATCGCGGGCGTATAAGATGTGATTCGAAAATGACGCTAAGGTATTTAGTTTGCTGAGACCATGGTATTTGTTTATTGTACATGATAAGTGGGGGTGGTGTAGTGTGCTTTTTAGTGAAAACAACAGTTGAGGATTTTTCTACATTAATACTGATTTTCCACTTATCGTAAAAATTCTCTAACAGTTGTAGGTGTTTGTTCAGTTCGAAGATGACAGATTTCATGTTTTTGTAGGTCGCGTGAACGGCCGTATCGTCTGGTGTACATGTTTAATCCTGGTAAGTGCAAACTATTATTCCGAAAAATAGTGGTAATTTACAAAAAAAAAAATGCTGGTGTTCCAAATATATGAAAGTATGATTTAAGCAATGAACAGTAAAACATATTAACGTCAATTTTTCCATACAATGATGTAAAAATTAGTTTCAAAAACAGTTTTTTTTCTATACATGCAAATATATAATTTAAGTGTGCAATGACGATGTATTTCCCAGAATGGAATAATGATGTCGCCACGCTATGCTTATTGCTTATATCTAGTGTGAACTCGAAAGCCACTGCTTGTAACATCAGAGAGAGCCCGTATCTCAACCATGTAAGATCCCCCACCTCGCCATTCAACTCATGGATTGTATGTGACTCAACTTTACTCTGTAAGTATTTCTCTAAATCAATTGTATTTGTTTTGGACAACCGATAATTTTGTAATGACGTTATTTTAGTTAATTAAATGCATTAACTTTGGTTGCGATATTTGGTTTATTACTTTCAACCCAGTAAAAACATAAATCAATGTTACAAGTCGAATTTTATGTATATTTTGAGACGTATATTTCGTTACTGTGTGCAAGTGCCCCACTATTGTTAAAAAGGACCTTAAAACCAATCGGTCTGTTAAATAAGAAGATTTAATGAGACATAAAGAAATGAGTTATTGAGAATTTTAGATTTTTTTGTAAGCAGATGCATTTAAATAACGTTTAAGAAAAAAATTTTAAGACGACAATTATTTATAAAAGCAGACTAATTTAAGATAAATTACAACGCATTAATTTTAAGTTATGTTCTCATTATGTCTCTCATTTTCTGTTATTTTTCCTTCTATTTTTGGACACTATTTTGTTTCTAAACCCTATTCAACGCTTAAAAAAACTCAAAATAAAATACCCAAGACATTTTAAAGAAGGTCTTTTCCACTTTTTGGAAACGATTTTGTAATTCTTTTTCTCGTTTACATTTTGAAAGTAATCCTTGGACTTCAGGACAATAATTCACTAAGGTTTTCTTTTGATAGGAATGCTAAATAAAAGATTCACTTTGAAAATGTCTCCTAAAAATGATGTATGGCTCGAAGGTTACGTAATTACTCTTCCCAAGGAGAAATATTCGTACCAACAAATTAAAAATGGTGTAAAAGCTTCAAATATTTCATTTTAATCAAATGTATTTATAATATATTTAATTTGAAAGGGAAAAGCATCTAGCAGGAAAGAAAAATGAAAACTTGACCTCGAAACTTTATCCTAAGACCTTTCAAACTCAGGCAACTATGAAGAAAGTTAAGTTTCTGATTCAAAAAGAAAATCCACCGACTGAAAGATTCATTGCGTCGAATCGAGAAATGTTTTTTGGAAGTGTAATTAAAATAATTCATAAGGATTTAAAGTTAAAACAGATGTTAAAAACTTAAATTTCGTCTTCTTTTTAAAAACATATTGCTGAAGGAAAAATAAATTGTAAAAAATTATGTTAAAATAACCTATTTGCTGAAAAATTGCAATTTGTGGTAACACTTGATTAGGCATGCGTATATTTAAGCGACAGTAATAAAAAAATATCAATTTTCTATTTATCAAATGCTGGGAATGACAGTACAAAACCGCTCGTCAATGTACAGTAAAGTTCCCAAACGGTTTCATGATCGTTGCCAGATTTTCTGACAATGGCAAATTAAAAATCAAAAGCCTCATATAAATCCAAATTTTATTCACTTTATATCAGCAGATTATTTTAGAACCAAATTTTAAGAAGAAATTCCAACTTTATAAGGAAAAAGCACTGACAAAGTTGATCTTCATATTTACAAAGCCTCTATAGTCACAAGTTTAAGTCAACTGCGGCTTATTTAGCCAAGAAAGGATAAGAAACAGGAATAATGTGTATCCCATTAGATGAAATATGTGTAAAATCACCCTATGCTTTTGTAATGGACTTTTGTGCTTGCGGTTTATTAAAACCAGCCTTAGGAATACGGCATCCAAGAACACTGAACGGAATTTCCTTGCCATTACTAAGAAAAAAATTTTACTTTCATGAAAAATTCGAGCTAGAGCTATTCTCAAGAATAATCGAAATTAGATAGAAACAAATTTCCACAAAAATACAGTATTTATAGATAAAAAGTAAAACTATCAATATCCTTTCCATAAAGTGTGAATCACCATCTGCATTTATGAGAACAACGGACATTTATTTATCTTTGCTTGAACTTTTCTCCAGAAAAAAAGGCAGTTATTTTTTTT
>BMAO01012153.1:0-19600 GCA_019973975.1 Trichonephila clavata | reverse complement strand
ATTTCTTCAAATTAAGAGAAATACATGATTATTTTCAGAGTTAATTATAGTTCTTTGATTAGTTTTACTAATTTTTGTACCGTATCCATAAAACTTAACGCTATTTTAGTTCCTTGATATTATGTGACAGAATCGAATGTGATATGTGTTTTGATATTGTTTATTACTTATTCACGTTTTAAGTTCTGAAACTAACAAAATGCTATTCATCATTTTTTTAAACGCTATGATTTACCAACAAATCTAAATCTAATGCTAACAGTTTTTAATTATTGTCTATGGCCAAGGAACAAATCTTAATCCGACGTTGATTAAAATATCCATTTTTGTTTGAAAGGAGAAAAGTGATTTGTAAACATTATTTTTTGAACATTTTCACTTTGTAAAATTTCTGTTGATATATATATCTTGTCTTTAACAATAATAAAATAAATTTTAAATTATATTCCAAGTTTCTGACATGGATATAATGTTTATTATCTTCTTTTAGAAAACTGTGGATTGAGAAACACGTTTATTTTAATATCTTCCGTTGTATATACCCAATTCTATTTCAAATTTTACATCGATATTCGAAATACGTTAATTTCAATTTTGGAAGTAGGTTTAGTTATTGAAATATCGTTAAATCTTACAGGGAACATAGAGCGATAGCATTAAAATCGATTTATTTCTCATCTAAGGCCTCTGAAAGGAAAAATATGCAGCACTCATAAAGTGAATCATTTACAGTCGAAGAAATCTGATGCCTTCTACTCTCCTCTGGGGAACAAACTTCGGCCTTGAACCCCCCTTACCCCCCATGAGAGAAAAGCGACTGTAACGTCGTGGCACAAGATTGAAAATGTACGCTAAGCTAATTATTAAAGAATACCTCGTTCGAGTCTGTCCGGGATCTCTTCCTCCATCCGCAGGGTTCTGTTACGGGAATCCTCGTGGTAGTCTATCACGAGTCTATCAGGAGTCTTTCGGAGTCTGTCCGGAGTCTCTTCCTCCGTCCGCAGGGTTCAGTTACGGAATCTCTCGTGGCAGTCTATCACGAGTCTCTCCAGGAGTCTTTCGGAGTCTGTCCGGAGTCTTCCTTCGTCAGCAGGCTTCTCTCTTGGGTATCTCTCGTAGAGTCGTCCGGAGTCTCTTCCTCCGTCCGCAGGTTCAGTTACGGGAATCTCTCGTGGAGTCTATCACGAGTCTCTCCATGAGTCTTCTTCGTCAGCAGGCTTCTCTCTTGGTATCTCTCGTGGGAGTCTATCACGAGTCTTTCGAGGAGTCCTTCCTCTTTCCGAAGTCCACACTTTTAAACTCTAGGGCCGGTTCACTCCACGCCCCTCATCAATCCCCATTGGCCGACCTTAGGGTTTTGCACCCGGCACCAACGGTCTTGCACGTCATCCATTCGTGCAGAGATGACAAAAGTCCGGAATCTCTCAAAGGTTCCGGCTGACATCTGGCACTTCAAACACCTCGCCGCCGCCTGCAGTGGCGCAGGCATTCAAGACGTACAATCACTGCCCATGAATAGAAAATAATGCAGCGATGCCTGGCCCATAGTGTCCGCCAGACACACCATCGCCGACGGTCAAGCTGTCTGATACAACACAGTACCACCAAAGACAGGTGTTCCCCGGCTGTGGAAATGTTTATGAATAGAGGAGCTTTCTCCATTGTGACGACGTCACAACTCCTTCCCCCTGAAAACGTCCAATTCACTGGACTGTTCTGGTCCAATGTTGGATCCGTTCTTATGACTGACTCAAAAAAGAATGTCTTAACAATGAGATCAACCAGGACAGCAATCCAATAATAATAAAAACACTCAAAAATATAATAATAAGTAAATCCAAAATTCCATAACATTTTACACACTTTACAATAAAAATTTTTATTTCTGATCTTGGATTCTTTCTTAATGTTACATCTTATTAAAAAAAATTTGAGTTTTTAGTGAATAAGTTAAATCCTAACATTTTACTATTATCACTATACGTTAAATCACACGTAACTACTGTACTAGACATCTATGTGCTTACACTTTACTGAGAGACACAAAGGATTTCAGTAACAGATACTTTTTTTCACCATATACACACAATCACACACAATACAACAATGTAGACACACAAATACAATAAAAGAGTAAAATAATTTAATAGGAAAATTTTAAATGACTGCTAATTACAGTCTGTATAATCCAATGACATTTCAATGTAACTTTCTTTAATTAAAGTAAATATTTTTTTTAAAATTACATAAAAAAAACTGTAGATAAAAACATTTGGAATTATTTGGGCTAAACAACATTAGTTTAAAGATAAATTTCCATCTTGGCACTTTGCACACTTTCTCACAATATTTATAACAAGTTATTCCACAATTCATTATCTTTCCTACTACAACGTTGGTTAAAGTGGTAATTATGGCACTATCATTAAAAATTACCTCGTACTTCCTCAGCTCACGAAATGAACTCACTACATCTCTATTATGTACACGTAAGAAATTTTCCCCCTGCTCTAATTTACCTTTAGTCGGTATGAATTCCGATCTCACACTCCTCAACCCTTCTAATACTAAGTCTATTTGCTTTACACGATTTTTCCAAATTTGCGCCAAGATGTCTATATTAACCAATCGACGTAAAGCAAACTGCGGTAACCGTTCCAAAACCTGAGTAGTTAATTTACATCCATAAGAAGATGCGCATACGATCTTAAAACTCCTTTGTCTAATGTAAATGCCAAATGGCATTACGTATGCGGCACACTTCTGATATCTCAGCATGAGTGAACGACGAAAGTACCACTTCCACAAATCCAGTACCATGACCCACGAGGCCGTGCTTTTCTTCTCTACAAAACCTTCTCTTTTTAACAAAGGATGAATCTTGGCTCGCGTCACCTGGTTCAAACGCCTATACTTAGTATACGGATACGAGTATCGATTCACTTCTGTAAACTTAACAGCGGACAATGTACGATTGAACTACCCCATCTCGATTACACTCACATCCCTAGGATGCCCAAACTCCTCTCCCAGAGTATTAATCAATCGCAGGTATATTCAAAAAGTTTTCATTTTAAATGGATTTCCTCTACTTATCTGGTTATCCCACTGGATTAAAGAAATCGTCCTGGGATCTGGAGGAAACCTTTCTTTATTTCTATCAACGACCATTAGTAAATAGTTAATTCTATCAGGCGGTAATTTAAAGTGCAGTTGACTTTCCCTTAAAACACCCCGAAAGTCAAAATCCATAAATAGCTTTACCGGATAGGGGAATTCGGTTTCTTTCTCTATTCCCTCCGAGCTATTTTCTGTAAAAAAAATTACAGATTCCGGCCTCCTACGATACAGTTTTACTAAATTTACACGATAAATTGCACTACGATCCCTTTTTCTGGGCAAATCTATCTCGTAATAAAATTCTGAACTTGTCATTTTACCAGCCCCTAACCAATTCTTATCAATACCCTTTGAATTGGGGGAATCAAACGCATGGTTGATTTATCTCCGACATCTTTCCTAACAACGGCGCACGCGTAAGTTTCTTTCCCTTTCCTCTGTTCCGCTTTTATACTAGCCATTGTAGGGTTTTAAAAACTTTTATGACCTACTGTTAGGCCCGCTCCCCTTTCAACTGGAAGTTGACTAGCCTCCTTTTCCTCACTATTAATTTCACAACTCAATGATGCAGGGATAGTTAAAAACTTATCTACTATCAATGCTCGAGAACTTACTCCTCTGTCCTCATGATTTATTACTGGCGGTGCAACCGTCATCACAGCTGTAACACTCTCCTTAACTGCTGTTGACCCTACCTTCAATTCACAATCATGAATTCCAAAAATATCGACTTCTTTCCCTTTCTCAAGCCTAGACAGTTTATCCTTCTCTTTTTCTACCCCTCTCACTTCGGACGGGGGATTAACACACGTGCGTTTCACCGGGGGGTCACAAATCTCAATTCTAACTTCAGAAGGCATGGCGGTTTTTTCACTTCTATTAACATCCGGATTACTTACCGGCCTACACTTTTTAATCGGTTCACTAATTTCCCTCGACCGATTTCCTGACAAATAACTCTCCTGTGCACAATTCTCGACTTTATCTTCGACTTTTAGATGAGATTCCTGTTTTTGTAACTTATTCCGGCGTACAACTCTCAATAGTTCTAATTCTCGTTCCCTCATTAGTTTACGCTCTTCAAACCCTTTTAATTTAAGTTCCCATTCCTTATTTTCACGTTCATGCTCAAGTTCCCGTTCCTTATTTTCACGTTCTCGTTTTTCTTCCAAAATACCCTCCAACAAACAATTAGCCAATTCTTCATTATAGTATTCACTCTGACAAATTCTATTCTTAATTTCTATCTTAGGTAAATTATTATCGGCTTCGACTCCCATTTCTTTCGCCATTTCTACTAATACGTCTTTTCTTTGCCTTAATAAGTACGCCATGATGCACTAATACACACAAAACCAAACTAAACTTAATTGTCACAAAAATTATACAAAATCTCAACGCACACTAGAAATACACTAGACCTATATATATATAGACTTAACTATAATTCACAAAAATCCTAAAACAAAACAGTACTCTCCACAGTAACTGTACCAATGAAACAAGTATAACTACTGTATACTTAACTATATTTCACAAAAACGCACAAATCTCTAAAGCAATACAGTACTCTACACAGTAACTGTACCCCCGAAACAAGTATAACTACTATATACTTAACTAAATTTCACAAATGTGCGCAAATCTTAAAAACAGTACAGTACTCTGCACAGTAACTGTACCAACGAAACAAGTATAACTACTATATACTTAACTATATTTCACAAATGTGCGCAAATCTTAAAAACAATACAGTACTCTGCACAGTAACTGTACCAACGAAACAAGTATAACTACTATATACTTAACTATATTTCACAAATGTGGGCAAATCTTAACAACAATACAGTACTCCGCACAGTAACTGTACAACGAAACAAGTATAACTATTATATACTTAACTATATTTCACAAACAACAATACTAATAAATTGCACATTTATACATCATACAAAACTTAAAAAATCTTTCTAGTCTCTCTTTCTAGTGTTTTCTAACTTTACCTAGTACGTAAATTCTTTACTTCCAAAATTTTACATACATTAATCATAACAATAATAATAATCAATTGCTGCCCCGAGTATAATCTCAAAGAAAAGACTCACCTTTCTGTTTTGAATCACTGCCAAAATCTATGGCACACCTGGACGGGAATTCACAGCACACCTGGTCGGGAATCACACACTGAATACTCTTGACTTCCTTCAAAATCAGCGGACGGAAAACAGGGTCTGTTTTCGGCTTTCCTCCGCTTGTTTCTTTCGTGGATTCACCCAACACGATTCACATACAGTAAAATGGACAGCAGGCTCTCCGGGAATTTTCCAGCAACAGGAACACACTTTAACGATAAGGATGGAGACACCACAGGAACTCAGGAGAAATTTGCGTTGTTTAAAGTTCTTTTATTTTTCTCGCACACATAGCTGGCATTTTCTCTCTTTGTTATTTCTTTTTACTCAAAAGTTAATTTAAATAAAAAAGGATTCGGGCATTTAATTAATTAGCTAAATGCCGATCCCAGCTCGCTGCCACCAATTTAATTAGCTGTAACGTCGTGGCACAAGATTGAAAATGTACGCTAAGCTAATTATTAAAGAATGCCTCGTTCGAGTCTGTCCGGGGTCTCTTCCTCCATCCGCAGGGTTCTGTTACGGGAATCTCTCGTGGCAGTCTATCACGAGTCTCTCCAGGAGTCTTTCGGAGTCTGTCCGGAGTCTTCCTTCGTCAGCAGGGTTCAGTTACGGGAATCTCTCGTGGGAGTCTATCACGAGTCTCTCCAGGAGTCTTCCTTCGTCAGCAGGCTTCTCTCTTGGGTATCTCTCGTGGGAGTCTATCACGAGTCTTTCGAGGAGTCCTTCCTCTTTCCGAAGTCCACACTTTTAAACTCTAGGGGCCGGTTCACTCCACGCCCCTCATCAATCCCCATTGGCCGACCTTAGGGTTTTGCACCCGGCACCAACGGTCTTGTACGTCATCCATTCGTGCAGTTATGACAAAAGTCCGGAATCTCTCAAAGGTTCCCGGCTGACATCCTGCACTTCAAACACCTCGCCGCCGCCTGCAGTGGCGCAGGCATTCAAGACGTACAATCACTGCCCATGAATAGAAAATAATGCAGCGATGCCTGGCCCATAGTGTCCGCCAGACACACCATCGCCGACGGTCCAGCTGTCTGATACAACACAATACCACCAAAGACAGGTGTTCCCCGGATGTGGAAATGTTTATGAATAGAGGCGCTTTCTCCATTGTGACGACGTCACACGACAAAGAAACACTCCAGCTAAAACTGTTGTTCCTACCCTCCTTCTCATGTGTCGCTGACGGATCTACATTTTCTGTTTCCTTTCAGAAACACAGAAAGAGAAAAAATTGAGCTAGCTGGTGTATCGTTATCTCCTGAGTTAGAAAGAGGAGGGGTCCTTTTGTATAACTAGTATAGCCGGCAAGTTTCCAGTGTTTCAACAATATGATGGATAATACTACCCTATGCAGGAATCACTTCATGGAAACACCGTAAAAGTTTGCAGGCAGCGACCATAAATCTTGGTTGTCGTTCTGCCCTCTCAAATGGGAAGAGTCAGTTAAATGTTTAACCTCCCCCCCCCCTCGGTTTTCCATTTTACTTAGCATCCACAAAAGTCAAATTCTCATCTTAGATAATGTGCACTTATAGTGTTGCATAAGAAAATGAAATTCTCATGAAAAATGCAAGGAAGGGAAAAAAAACGTGGAAAAGCCCCGACAGTAAGGAGTAAAATCGAAGTGCCAATTATAAGAAAAACGTTAAAAATAGAAAGTTGTAAAGTATATATCATCCAGCGATACAAGTGGCACATTTCCAATACTAAAATTACAAAAGAAATTTATTTGACTCCTTTTGCGTGAAAACTAAAAAAAAATTCTGATGAAATGTGTTTAGTAATTATAATTCTTTCTGAATATTTATATGGAGTTAAAAAAAGAAAACAATACTTTTTTTTTAAAAAAAAATCATTTTATATTTCAGTCTAAGCCTGAGAATCAAGTGTAATGAATTCGTTCTCTTGTATCTGAAGTCAATGGAGAATCCCGGTATGTTGGATTTAAATTCACAAAAAATTATTATGAATATACTGTAAATCTATTTAACATAAAGGATGGATTTATGTTTGATCTGTATAGAAAAACAAATTATTGATGAGTTTTATTGAAATTCAATTAAAATATTCTTTACTATCTAGACTGAAATAAAAGCTTTGTCCCAAATCATAAAATTAAGATGTCCATCTTAATAAACATATTTTGTTTATATTTTTTTTCCAAGAACATTTGTTTTCCCTTTTCTTGTTAATTAGTGTTGCAAAGTGATAGTAAAAATTTTCCAGCAGTCTCTGATAGCGAGTTTGGCCGCGGTAGCCAAGTGGTCAAGGTATCGGAACATGGCAGGTATGCCATGAGTTCGAGCCTAGTACCAATAAAGACCCGCGGTGTAGGGGGCAATGCACGTTAAATCTGTCGATAGTTCAAACGTCCTCCCGTTGGTGTGGTAGTTAGGAGAGGGGGGTGCCAGCTCAGGTGCCGTCCTCGTCACTTGACAGTGGTTCAAAATGACGAGGTCCGTCACCAAAAGCCCTCGTGTGGCTGAACAGAGTGACGTTAATATTCACTCACTGATAGCGAATTTTTTCTCTTTGTGAAGCTCCAATTATTCCTACATAAAAAAATTTAAGAATGAAATAAATTTGACATTTTTAATTAATATGACAATTGCCTAAAATTATTGCAAATTTTAATTCATCTTTCGCAACAGGCAATACATTTTAAAAAATTGAATTATTCTCAAATTATACATAATTCATTGACAAAAGAATGAAATAAACTATTTAAAATATATTTAAATAATTAAAAAAGTTCGATTGTATTAATTTTAAAAATAAATTTTAGAAAATATATAGCACACTAATTCGTATTTCTGGTGCTAGTTTTTTTTTTTTTAAAAAAAAGAAAGAAAGCTATAGAAATTTTTAGAAATATTCCCCAAATTTCAATCGGACATATATTTGCATTTTTAAGAATAGCATTAAATTTGCGTTTGTACTTGTATAAATGAATTTTGAAAAACGGAATGCAAAGGATAAAACATTTGAATTTGATTATTTTCTCCCTATAGTGAATGTGGTGTGTGTGGCATTAGAAGAATGATATACCATCTTTCGTCATCGTCTTCCCATCAAAATAATTTACAGAGTTAACATTTCCAATAATTAAATATTGATTAACATATTTTAAATTTGAAACAAGTCTGAAAAATGTAAATAAAATTATTCAAGAAAGTAGTTAATTTTAGAACTGCAATAATAAATAAGATGATCAAGTGTATCCACTAAAAATTTGACATATTTTGATATTAAGGGGGGGGGGGGAGGACTAGGAAAAATTGAGCGATAAAAATATTCTTTCTTTCCTTTTTTTTAATAAGACATATCTTCAAAATAACCAAAACCTGCTTATAACAATTGACAATCCATGCGTCATTCAATTCAAGTGAGCTATTGAAGGAAAACAAACTAAAAGAAGGTAAAAAATTGTATTAATTTTTCACAGAAAAAGTTCCAAAATTTAAAGAAATGAAGAAAAGTATAAATTTTTTTCACTAAAATAAAATTTTTAGTAAAAAATATTATTTTTTTTTAGTATTTTATTTGCAGATTTGTATAAATCAAATATTGATTTTTACCTTAAAAGTTATTATATGAAGTAATCAAAAATAGTTTTATTGTAAAAATATTATATAAAAAAATAATACAAATAAAGAATATATAAAATATACAGCATGTAATAAATAAAGAAGATAAGAGAAAAAAACTTGAAAAAATTAAACTTTTTCAATACTATTTTCTCAAATTTCTGTAATTTTTAATTTTACATTAAAGTAAGAAAAATTACTAAATTTCAAAAAATATCAAGTGTCCCAAAAGAAAATTGGAATTTTTTCTTTTAAAAGGAATTTAAAAAATAAGGAACTGCGCTTTTATGACGTTTAATATGCATAAAAATTTCTATTTTAATTTCTTCAAACACTTAAAAATATTAACCTAAGAATCTTTAAAAATTTATTATGCAAAATAGGCTTAAAACTGACATTAAAAATTTATTTCTTTTTATGTATTCGCTTTAAAAAATGTAATTATATTTCGGACTAAATTATCTTGCGGAAGAACCGAACTCCACCACTTATTTCTAGTTCTAAATTACTTCGTGTTGCGCTAACTCTGTGACGTAGCCAGAAGTAAGAAGATCTAACAGACGGCAGCCACATTAGAATGATACTCGCGCTGCTTGGCGTTTTTGGCGCATTTTGAAGCGTGAAAAAGCCCCTGATTCTAAAGACATCCCCCAAGTCGACTCGATATGGGCAATAACTAAAAAATCTCGTTCAAAACCTCAATGGGGCGAAAATTGTTGCCCCCCCCAATCTATCACGCATGTCCTTCAACAACGGGGACATCACGGAACTATCATCGACCTGGTTATGTTTAAACACATATCCCATTTAATTTTAACATCAGAGCAATTAACGATCTTAGCTCTGATCACTATCCCATCATTCTTGAAATTTTAACTTAAATACTTCTCTGATTAAAAATCCAGAACATTTAATTACTAAGTGGAATAATTTTAAATTCGTTTTGAGTAACAAACCCCTCCCCTCTATCGAGCCTACCAGCAATGAAAATATTGAGTTAGCTATCAGCGAACTCAACCAAAATTTTTCCGAAGCATTCGATGAGGCTTCAAAACCAAAGTTTAATAATTCTCCGAAAGATCTCACCCCAAAAATTAAACTCAAAATTCGCCAGCGAAACCGGTTGCGGAAAATTTGGCAAAGAAATAGGTGTCCCGATTCTTATTCAGAATTCCGTAGCCTCAGTCGTGAGATCGCAAAAGACATCCAACACCACTCTCGTACCCAGTGGGAGAAACACATTGAGGCGTTATCGCCAGTTGACAACACCCTTTGGAGGAAATCCTCCCTCCTACGCAAGCCTTTTCAATCCATTCTCCCCTTGAAGAGGGCACTTGGCAGTACGTCTATCACGTTTATTGAAAAGGCGGAAATGTTAGCCGATAGCTTGCAAACTCAATTTGAACCGTACCACGACGTTAGAAACGATGATTTCGTCCAACGCACATACGCAGAGGTAGAAAGCTTTCTCTCCACTCCACACGTTCAAGAAATTGAAAAAACAACACCCACGGAGATTTTAATTTAGGTTAACAGGTTGAAATAAAAAAAATCCCCTGGTCTTGATCAGATTTCTAATCATATGCTTAAAAATTTGCCCTTAAAATTTTTATTTTTCATCACCGTACTATTTAATCACCTCATAAAATATAATTATTTCCCCAACCCTTAGAAAACTGCCCATTCTTAAACCAAATAAAAATCAAGACCTCCTTCAAAATTATCATCCAATCAGTCTGCTTAGCAGTTTGAGCAAAGTGTACGAATTTGTACTTCGACGCCTGAATCAGCACTGCGCTGCGGCGAATATTATTATTCCCCAGCAATGCGGTTTTTGCCCTCACTGCTCTACAGTTCATCTACTGCTTAAGCCGCATTCACAGCAAGGCAGTCAGCGTGGAGCGTTGAGCGTCTAGCCAATCAGAGACTTCATCTTGGGCAATCCAAGAAATTTTGTGATCCCGACTATTTAACTTAAAAATAAGTTAACTTCAGGCGTTTTAACGTGTATAGCTTAGTCCCTTGTCGCACACTTAACCAATCCCGGATGAATATGCTTTTGTACTGTTACACGTTATAAACACTTGGAACTATGAATAAAATTTAATTCTTTAAATAGCTAGTTTTAATCAATCAATTTTATTGATTATACTTAAATTATCGTATTGTCATCCAAAACAATCACGTGCATAAAATTTCACCTCAATCAAGCGCTTTAAAACGTGAAAAAAAAACTTTTAAAATTTTGACAAATTCACCAAAAAGTCGCTAAATTGCCAAAAATGCTGCCAACGGTGTTATATCTGTAACTCTCTGAATAATTATTTTTGTAAATTAATTTTTATCAATTATAATTAAATTACTGTATTGTCACCCAAAACAGTCGTGTATAGAAAATTTCAGTTCAATTTAGTACTTTAAAATGTGAGAAAAAAGGTTTTGACACAATCGTGCGCTAAAATGGTCACTATGTCGCCAAAAATGATGCCAAAATGGCTGTATCTGTAATTCTTTGAATAATTAATTTTAATCAATCAATTTTTATTAATTTTATAAAATTGTCGCATTGTCATCCTAAATGATTCTGTTTTTAAATTCCAGCTCAATCGAGTGCTTTAAAATGCGAGAAAAAAAGCTTATAAAGTTTTGACCACGACATAGTTATATATGAAAAGAAGAAACCCCATTAATTTATAATAAAAGCGTGAGGAAAAATGCTTGGAAGAAATTCTTGTAATTACTTATTTACATTATAATTATTTTTGACTCGAAAAAATTGATAATAGGTCTATGTTATGGCACAATTGTAATACAAAATAAAAAATTTTTAAAAACTATTTAATATTTTCTTATACTTGTGTAGAAATTTAGAAGACCAGTATAAAAAAAATTTGAAGCATTTTTTAAAAACAAAATTCCATAATAAGAATTCCTTGCAATACAGAATATCAAAAACACCTTAGCATTAAAAACTACAATTTCAAAAACTTCCTTGATGCTAAAGCATATATGCTCTAGGGTTAATTTACATATTTTAATACGTTCAATATTGATAAAATGTGCATTAAATAAAGTGTATTTCAGATTTATACTTGCATGAAAATATTTTGCATTTTTTTTATGTGTAACATCTTTTTTATCGGTTGTTGGGTTTTTGTAGGAGTGATTCCGTGAAAAGGGACGGAAATGTGTAACAGGAAGTTGGGGAGTGCTCGCTATTTGGTTTGACCAATCAGCGTGCTTGGTGGTGTCACTTCGCTACCCTCGCACGGGGTCCAACTCAAGTAGCCATCAAGCCACCATCCTTTTTTAACACGCATTTATAAGTTTCACTTGAATGTAACGGAATCTTTGACCTCCATTTTTATCCACTTTAAGAGGTCTGATTAATTCCAAATTCCACACACTTGTCAAGGACCGATGACAATACAATAATTTCATAATTTTGTTCCATTGTCCTGTTCGGAATCATCAGGAATAAGGACTTTCAGATTTGGCGACTAATTCCTTACACCGTCTCCAGATTTGGCGACTAATTCCATATATCATTTGCAGATTTGGCGACTTATTCTAGATCTCATTTCCAGATTTGGCGACTAAAAGCTTAAGTTACCAACTGTCTAGTTTTTCTGAAAATGTAAATAAAAATAAGACTCGTGATGTAAACAAAATTATGCTCTAACCCAGCGTTTCTCAAACTGAGGGGCGTGTCCCCCTTGGGTGCCATGAGAACCCTACGTGGTGGGGAGGGGGATCGAAAAGTCCAAAATAAAAGATTTAAAATAATTATCAATTTACCGAAAGGAAGCAAAACAAAATACATTCTGACATGATAAAAAATAAAATACATATTCGCACTGATATATAAAATACTTATATACAGTATCAGAGCGCAAAAGTATTTAATAATTGATTTATCAAAACTAATTTAAAACCAAGTTTAGTAATTACTAGTGACTTACATGGGCTTTTCATATCCAAAATATATTCATAATATGTGCAGCTTATAATATTAAAGTCGTATTGTAGCTATAGCGTCGTACATAATTATTGCATTCAATACATTGTTGTTGTATAAAGGGGGGGGGAGGGTGCTGAAAATTAGGACTGAAAGTTGGATCGCAAATATGGAAAGTTTGAGAAGTACTGTTCTAGCCGTTAAACTTAAATATGAAGTCTGTTTTTCTAAATTCTCTTGATGGATCTGTGGAAAGAAGCATCATTCATTGCTCCAATTTACCAAAATAGCTGAAAATTGATTTAGAGGTTTCTCACCGGATTAAATAATTTCTCACAAACTCTTCGAATGTTGAGAGAGAATATTCGAATATATTGAGCTCTTTTTAGTGAAAAATATCATTGACTTAACACCTTCTTTCACACGAAATATTTCAAACTTAGCTCTTCCAGATTTCCTTCAGTTGGCTGATCCTATATTTTGCAAACCAGATCGTATCGACGCACTGATAAGATGTCAATGGGTATTCCAGATTCTTAAAAAATGATGCATTTAAGATTAATTCATCAATGAATAAATGAACACAAGTCGAAATGTTTCGACAACTAACAGTGGCACTGTTATTGAAGCTGTTTTTCAACGGTTTTTAAATACTTTGAAATCACAAGTGTATGTGTCATACTTTAATTATCTTAAGTCTATTGTGTCTCCGATCTTCTTGGCTATGGTAGCCCAGGGGGGTAGTTAGGAGAGGGGGTGCTAAACTGCACACTCCTACTAACTCATTTTTGAGACAGATAGTTAATGCTTCCTGGTTTGTCAGAAATGAAGTCATTTACCACGATCTCAAAATTCAACCAACTCTTCTCTTCATTAAAAATATCTCAAAGAGATGATTTTTCAATAAAATTCCACAAGTTCCCAACGATCTAATCCAAAATCAACCTGCCTACAATCCGGCAGTGTCTTCTTCGCTTAAAAGGCCATGAGCCGTTCTTGACCAGCATTTTATAAATTCCCCCTTCGCCTAAAGGCGAAGGGTTTAATGTATTTAAAATGCTTTGGGAACTTTTTTTCCAAATTTTAATTCTTTTATTTTAAACTTTCCTTTTCACTTTAAGCTTAACTCCCATCTATTTCCAAGTAATTACAAAGCACCCTCTATTCCCGGCCACCAGATCGTAGCACGGGAGCATCACTTTCTGCGCTCGTTTAATTGTCTCTTTAACCCCGGAGTAGGTAAGAAAAGCCGATTCTGCGGTAAAGGCGCAGGCGCAGAGTTGAGTTGTTTTCCTCCTGTGGATGCTGCGTGGAGTTGAGTTGTTTCCCTCCTGCTATGGTTTTGGTTTTCGAGTTGATAGGGGGAGTTGAGTTGTTTTCACCTGCTGTTGAGTTGTTTCCCTCCTGCTGCTAAGTTGAGTTGTTTTTTAAATGTGTAAAAAAAGTTTATTGAAATGTTTAAAGTGCTCATGGCGCCACCTATTGGTTAAACTATACACTAATTATTAGATTTTAAAATGATTGAAAAAATAACGCTCAAATAAAAAAAATAATAATAAATCCAGATTCAAACTCACAGACCCAGAACAAAATGTCTCCATAGGACAATAGTTTTTCAGTTACGCTAACCATTGTCCTATGAAGGCATGCAGACCTGAAGAAAACTTAGGTTTATAATCTCATGAATTTAATTTTGCAGGCGAAGCAGATGGCGACATTTTCTTAATTAAAATGAAATAAAAAATATTTCATTTATATTATTTTAATAATTTGTAAATTTTAATTCGGTATAATGATTACACATACACAGTAAAAAATGTGACGTAGAATACTCGTAATCAGCGTGTGAACGGTTTACGATTGAACTTGTCTTAGCTTGTCTGATCTTGATTCTACAAGACGGCGACTGAATTCTACGTCAGAAATTATCTCAATGCTTAGAGCGGATGGATACATTGTTGGCTTTAAAAAAGTTTATTTTTATAAATCTGAAGCAAAAAGAATAATTTTTTTTTTATAAATATGGTTATATTGTTAATTTTATTCATACTGCTTTCTAGTTTAATTTATGTTGAAATAGTTTCATTTTAAAAGATAAATATCAGTATACGTCTTTCAAACAAATTATCTTAGTATGTTAAGCATAAGTGATATTTTAAATATATTTTGTATAAAAGAAAGGAAAAATTTATGTTTATGTGTTTAAAGCAAACTCTTTGCCTTTTCCAAAGAGTATAAATTGTATAACTATTCATTGCAATAACCATTTAGTTAAAATATTTTTTTAATTGAATAGAAATAAAAAAAAAATATTTATTATACATTGCTTTAATAACAAATTGTATATTTAAATTCGGTATAATGATTACATATACACAGCAAAGATACAAAGTAAATTGTTTATTCAGAAATCAACATCTTGTATTGCGTTTTACATTACAATTGTATATATATATATATATATATATATATATATATATATACATTACAGGAGAACAACAAATTATAAAATTGATTTCAGTATAAGGATTACACAAAAAGATACAAAGTAAGTTGTTTATTTACAAAAGCAGCATTCCATTTCACATTACAATCTTTTATTTACATTACAAAAATCACATTATTGTGTCATCATTGGATTTTATGTCTTACTGCTCATCGAATAGGTCTAAATTCATCAATGACCAATGTCCATGGGCAAGCGTAGTAATGCCATCATCATTAATAAACCTTTTGTCATCTTTATAGGACAGAGCAAGTTTGTTTTGCTTTATGGAGTGTATTGAATGAAATTTGGATCTAATTAAGTTCATGTCAACATATTTAATTTTTGATTAAAAAGACAGGCTTTGTAGTCCTCAAATGTTATTTTATTTTTATAGTTTGTTTTTTAATTCCTTTTAACCGCTTTTCAATCTTATGGTTTGTTTGTAGGCATACATTTTCGATTTTAATCCTACATATTCTGTCATAATATTTCCCTTGTTTTCATCCTTCATTTTCCCGATGACTTTTTTGTTCACTAGAGTAAATTGTAAATGTTGTTTTATCATAATCTGAAGTATCATATAAGTTAATATCATTTTCATGTCACTGTAAAATCATCAGTTTTTATTCATAGATAAAGGAATCGGTGTCTGTATACATGACCTTACTTTCGAGTCGTAACGGTGCTTCATATACTCATAGTGAAAAGAATACATTAGAACTTTTGATAAGTCTAAAATTACCATTCCTACCTGTATTGGTTTCAAAAATTTGATTTGGGTTTTTTTTAGATGGACGGCCATTAAGTTTTCAGAAAATATGTGCGTCGATTAAAATTTGATTTCGCTATTAACTTCGAGCCTGCTCTTCTGTTGAGCATAAACGTATATCTACTCTTCTTCTTACATTTTCCATCGTTTTCCCGAATATGCTGTTATTCATTAGTTTGTAATAATCCTTCTGAAAGTCATTTACAGCTTTAGTTCTTAATTAGTATTATAATCTATGTAATTTTAAGCCAAGGAGATTGAAAAAATTTTAAAACTCGATGAGTTTTTTTCAAGACTAACCCTAATTTTAAATATAGCTTTAAATTAGAATAATGGAGAACATATTTTGTTTTGGATTCCAAAGTAGTTAAAAGTCTAGATTCTTACAGTTAGTGGGGCTTATTTTCAGGGCAAGGGGAAAGTCTGAATGTTTGTCATGCAAATCGGAGGGATATTCAAGATCTACTTCCAAGATTAACCTACATCGGATTCATCTGATAAATTTAAAATATCCTGTTCAGTTAAATTGTTATCACTCCAAACAAAATCTTTTAAGGTAGATATTTACTCATTGCATAACCGTACAAATTATTTGCGTCAAGGTACATTAAATATTTTATCTCATCATCTGGGTTAAAATTAGACATATATTTGTTGTTAGCTATAGCATAACGATTGCAGCACTGACTTATACCTCCTCTTACACCCTTTTCTATAAAAAGAAGCATGTCGTAATCAGTGAACAGTTCGATAGCTACTTTAGTATGTAATAACATAGCATCCCATGATAAAGCTGGGGTGGTAAAATACCAACAGGGGTCAAGTTTATAAGTTTGCATGCATATTTTCCGAAAGTTTTCAAAGAGATCTGTTAACAATAGGACATCTGTTTTACATATAGATCACAGTATTCACCAAGATTATTTAAATGAAATTCATTAAATACTTACATGCATGATTATAATCCTCTACACTTATAGGCTCCTCATTTAGTTATTGTAAAATTTGCTAATAGGTGGTAAACAGAATCTTTACACTTTTCAAAACTATCAAAATAATCATACGGAAAAACTCCTTTTCTAAAAGTAAATCTATTTTTTCTGAATCAAAATAATGTTTCATATATTTAAATTCATCTTTTTTTAGTGTTTTTATCAAATTTTCCAAACTAGAAGACATGAACTTGAAAGAATCTAAAACCTTAACTGAAAATCATTGAATATTTTTACTGAAGGAAATATATTTTTCTCGGTGTTCGGAATTAAATTAATTGTTTTTATCGTATCCTAACTCCTTAATAAAAATATGGGCGTCATGCCCAGAAAGATTATGGAAGAAAACAGGCAAAATTTAGGGGTTTTCATTGCTAAATTTACAACTATTACAACAGGGCCATTAAATTTTTGAGTCACATGGTTATGATCCCTAACCTTGATATTGTTTTTCGCGAAAGGTTTGATCACAAACATAACAATTTTTAGCATTATCATACAATTGCTTTTCTGATTCGGTAAGAGGTAATAATGGTTTTAGTTTTTTATAAATATTATCCATTTCTATTGCATCTTTTTCTAACTTTTCAATAAAAATTTTTGGGGCATCAATACCTCTATATACTACTGGATCTTTATAATACCCCCCTTGATAACTGATAAAATAACAAAACCTATCGGGACATGTTTTTCATAAATATTAGTAAATGAAAAGTTTGGATTAGGACCACAAGTATCAGTTTTCCTAGTTACACACTCGAAATCCGCATATACAACAAAGGGTATTTTTAAACAATGTTGAAAATTTTTTAAATTTTAAAAACTTACTTGTTTCTGACGGCATTACTACTCTTGCAGGACTTTTATGTATACACATCTCATTGTGCTGAAGAAGTTTGTATTCTGTTTGCAAAGCACTTAAACATCTTTTACATATAAATGTTTTATGTTGATGTTTTGAGAGTTGTTTGGAAACAAGTCGAGATAAGCTTTTAATGAAACAATAATGTCCAAACTCTCCATTTTTTACGTAAAGCAAATCTATATGTTTATCACACACTATATCACTGATGAGGAGAGGAATTATTTTAAATCTTTTTCAAAAGAATAAATATTTATTCCTATATCGTTCATTTTTGAAAAAATTTTTCACCTCGTTAAAGCGGTGTTGAAAGGATATTCCATCAAAGTTCAACTTATTTATGTGGGGGACATAACTTGACGTTTTGTTGAGGTTGCTGGTGTTGGGGTAAAGAGCTGCGAGAATAGACCACATTGAAGCACTGAGAGTCCTCATTATTGATGACATTGATGATTGCCTTAGTTTCAGCGATCTGCTTCGGCACCTCGATGAAGGATGATGAACCTCTGAATGGAGAATAACGGTTTGTGCGGACTTCGAGTCTTAAGATTTCGTCCAGTGTCCAGCCCGAGTCTTTACCCTCGAAATCCTCACTTTCTTTCACTATTTTCTCAGACATGTTGTCATAAAGGCTGGCGAGATTAGTTCCTTGTAATACTTCATTATTCGGCGTTTTAAATTCAACGTTTTTATATCATTTTCCGGCATCTGTCGCTTTCGAGTAAATGCAATGAACCCATTTACTCACTTTCAAGGATTTGTAAGTTTTGAGTTCATTGTGAAAAATTAAGAGTGTCTCTTCTTTTCTCAAGAGTAGAAACTCTTTTATCCCCAGTGAACTATCGTTATTATGGAGATCAAATGTTTTATAAGCTTTTTGAAAAGCACTCTCTCTTCTTTTGGTGGTAAGGAGATATTTTCAGGAACAGCAGTAGAATGTTCTGGGACAGCTGTAGAATTTTCAGGAACTGCATCAGAATGTTCTGGGGAAGTCGTAGAGTTTTCAGGAACAGCCGTAGAGTTTTCAGCAGATGTGGACAACTGTGTTTTCTTTTTCCTATTTGAAACAGACAAATCCACTCTCTTTCTTTTTCCCGCTTCATTCTCCAACTTTCTTTCGCAGCTTTTATTTTTCAAATGATTCAATAAGTTGTCTTTACGGTAAAGGATGTATCACAAAACTCACATACAATTTTCTCTGTTGAATGCACAGAGTCAATGTGTCGTTTTAAATCACTTTGCCGAACGAAGTTTTTTCCACAAATATTGCAAGTAGACATAATGAAGCCGTAGAAATTTTAGAACGTTGCTACTCACTACTAAATCTTCAAACAAATTTGTGTTCTGCTACTGCTGTGACGATCAGGCACTGTACATATATTCGACGGAGCGAATGGGCTATTTGAAACATGTTATCAACGCGGTCTCCTTTTAAACTCCTGGGGGTGGATAGTACACGCCCCTCATCACTTCTCATTGGTTGGCGCAGTGGAAATCTGCACACGTCACGCTCCGACCCCTTACCACCCGCCGTTTTCCAGGCGTCAGTCTACAAAGTCAGACAGGGATGTGAATAGATCAGCAGGGGTTTCGTCCTGCCCATTCAAACCACAGACCACTGACGTCGAGACGAAACAATGAAAACCACGTGTTTTGCTCCAAGCTGCTCTAATCCATCAA
>BMAO01012152.1:0-16459 GCA_019973975.1 Trichonephila clavata | reverse complement strand
AACACTCTTAATCCCAGATCATTATTTTATATGGCCTACGTATGCCATCCTTAACATTCAAGTAGAACACATAAACTAAAAACAGTACTTCACAGTTACGGACAAAAGTTTTTAGCCAATTATACTTCACTTGGCGTATATTTTCTCTCATCGACAGACGTATAGACTGCACTCTGAATAAAAACAGTTTTTAAAAAAGCTTGGTGTTGACTTGAAACATCATATATATATATATATATATATATATAATATAATATATATATATATATAAGGGGTGATCAAATGAAAAGGTACGAAACGGCATAAAAATGAAACAGTTAAATATTTGCATATTCCGCCAAGGGAGAATGTTGCGAGACATCTCGGGATGCCATTGGAGACTCTGACTGGGATCGGATCATGCGCGGGTGCCCGCATGCGCAGGAGAGAGCAAAGGCTCTTATAAAAAGCGGCGTCCAAATGATGCGAGCACATAATTACTCGAGCACAGAAAAAGCATTAACTCCGATGTGTACTGTGAGACACTCCGACGCCTACGCAGGTCCATCAAGAATAAAAGACCGGGGCTGCTCACGGAGGGTGTGGTTCTGCTCCATGATAACGCGCGTCCACACGTCTCCAGAGTCACACAAATGGAACTGGACGCGTTCCAATGGGATACGTTGGACCATCCGTCCTACAGTCCGGACATGTCACCCTGCGATTTCCATGTGTTTGGTCCACTGAAGAAACACCTGAAAGGAAAGCGCTTCAACTCGGACGACGTACTCAAGGACACTGTGAAGGACTAGGTCTCGTCACAGCCACAGGAATTCTGGGAACAAGGAATCCTGCGGCTTGTTCAACAGTGGGTTCGTTGTGCTCAGGCCTATGGTGTATATTTTGAATAAAGTCTATATTTGTACCCACCGTGTCGTTTCATACCTTTTCATTTGATCACCCCTTGTATATATATATACATGTATGTGTATACCATAGTGTACTTTTTAAAATTTAAAACGAAGGTGTATTGCAGGGAAAACTGAAGATCAGTGAACGGGATATCACATATTTTACGAATAAAACAAGTAACAAAACTACTTACTGATAAAAATAATTTGCATTTTTCGCTTTCGGATAGAATATATATTGATTTTGAGCAATAAAAAATTATTTTTGGTCAGAAATTCGTAAAAAATTCCGACAGACAAATTGTTAATTCATGTAATTTCTTTTTAAGCATATTTTTATCATGCCCATTGCACACAGTAAAATTAATATAAGTTTCCCAAAATATATCATATTTTATTCTCAAAAGTGTTTTCTTTACTTTCAAATTTAATGAAAAATAACTATTTGTTCAATTTTATCCAGGTCTTAATAATTAAAATATTACTCATTACACTAATTAACTTAAAATAATTGCAAATTTTATTACTTTCAAAACTTTTTAAAAATATATATTGAGTAAGGCAAATTATACTGTACAAAGAAAACACGTTTATAACTATGTTTCAATGCAGACATTGAATAGAATCGTAAAATAATTTCGTTTTAAATATTAAATTAAAATTTTCAATAATTAAAAAGAACGTAAAATTGTTTTACTATTTGCAGTAGTTTTTTTAGAATTGAATATATTTAATTATCTGAAGTTCATATCAGCTTTTATATAAATTCTGCACTCTCAAAAAGCTCATTTAAGGTTTTACACACTTTATTTAAAAAAAGGACTTCCTTTTTCCTGAAAAAATGGAGCATATTACTCTTCAATGTAACCTAGTTTTGAAAATATCGATCATAGAATATTTGAAATCACGAATTATGCTGAATGAGACTCTTGGTACCTCTGGCTCCATACCATAACCTCTATCAAATTTCAGAACTCAAAATTGGATTCTGTCTTGGATGCGCGTAATAGTAATGCGATTACTCTTAAAACTCGAAATACAGAATATTCATAATATGAAATCCTACGCCCTAAGGGATAATGAGCTGAGATTTAGCTTTTCATTCACTTTCGTGGAACACAATTGTCTACGCTTAGCCGAAGGCGATGGCGAAATAACTTCTATATTCTAAAAATCTCAGTAACTTTATTTCTCACTTTAAAATATTGATTTTAAAATGTAGTTCCATTCCTGATTGTCTCGTGTTTTGAATGAACTGTTTCCTGAACGAATCTGGGTATGAAAACTGTCATTTTATTTTCGCAATGCCTTGTTTGGAAAATTATTTTTGAGAGTATGAAAAAGTAAAAATAAAGGGAATATATATATATATATATATATGTACATATAAGACATTTGGTTTAATTCCCTTGTTTCGTTGGATAAGTTTTCAATCAATATTTTTCCCCTTCATGTTTATCTGTATCAGAAGAAATATTTCATTTTACAATGGCTACAATTTTGTTTAATGTAAATATCTTTTTACAAATATAATTATTATTTAATTCAAAAATGCAAGAATTGCTTATAAGTTTGTATTTTTTTCACATACTGTAAATGATGTTGAGTAAAATTTTAGCAGTTTCTGTAGTGCAACTTCCTTAAAATTTATAAGTTTAATTTGAATGTCTTCCCCCAAATGGAAATATTTTAACATTATTGGGGCTAGTTTTACTTCACTTCTGTTTGTGTTATACTTTGTTAAAGTTTTCCAATGAATGCAACATATTATCAAGCTTAAAAAGGCGGTATAAGGTTTTAACAATAATTTGTATGACCTTGACTCCAAGTGAAAATATGACATCATAAAATTTTTCAACCAGTTTAGAACCGCATTCTAATAGTTATAAAATGATCTTGAGTTTAGCAAGTGTGGTAAAAAAGTAACTGGCTCAGCCACACACTTTAGATCATTGTTGATGTACTCATGACTTTCATTTTAAAAGAAATAAAACATGTGTGTATTGAAACAGTGCCATTATCAACACTTCAAGGTTAATCACTTTTCACATGGTATTCAATATAACCCATTCATTTACAAAGAACAAAAATAAATCCAGTATGTTATGAGTAATAAGCGCATTCCTTATTGTCGTCAATGCATAATTTTGAAAGCTTGTATTCCCTTCGCAAATTAACAATAAACACACTTATCATTTTGCTAATTGCCTACAAATAAGCCACCCATCTGGTAGAGGGGTTAGTGCCTGCTGTGCCATTGGACCTGGTCTTGAATCTTGGTGAAGATATTGATGTTTGTAAATGTATAATACATTTTTGGCATGGGTGGTACTCTAAATAGTCATCGAGACACATGTTTCCTCGTGAGGTTTGTGGAAGGGGAAGAGAAGGTGGGAGGTCCCTGATCAAACTCCAGTCATGTGGCTTGAGAAACAACAACAGCAGATAAGCCAAAAGTTATAAAATATAGTCTTTACAAACATATACGAGTTTCTTCACACTCAAAAACAACATCAACACATTATTCTTAATGCAGAATTTCTCGAACTGTGCCCCAACCCCTTTAGGGAGAATTCTTAACCCTACGTGATAGGGTGCTAGCATTTTAAAAAACGATTATAAAAGATTATTTTAAAAATTTTCTACCGGAAAATCGGGATTATAAAGCGCACCTATACTTTCAAGCTGCTTTTTTCCCCATTTTTAGGCATTTTAACAGTATAACGTGCACCACCTTTTTAATGAATTTACCTGACTTTAGTGCCGGTATACCTATTAGATGCTTGGGATGAGTGCCCAGGAGCCTGAAAGGGCTTGGATAAGTTGGACTTAACCAAATTTTCTGGTAATAAATTTCGATCTGCAAGTGCCAAGGGGGCCTGCAGACTTTCTCTGCCGAGAGCCCGAAATAAGCTGAAATCGGCACTGCTAGACTTGAATACTTCTAGAAATACGACCCATTAAGTTAATGAGGTAAGTCTTTTGTCTTTTAAATAAACAGTATTTAGATATATGTAGAAGCTTTATTTTATTTTATGCTCATCACTTTTTATTTTTAAAGCTATCATTTTTATACCCGGATTATAACGTATACCCTTAAATTTCATTCTTATTTTTTATGTGATAAAAGTGCGATTTATAAAGCTGGATTTTACGTTAATGCACTGAAGGGTTGCGAAAAAATACATTTTGATATAAAAAATAAAATAAACACATTTACCCTAATATGCTTATAAGTGTTTTAGTACTGCATATATTTGACAGTTAATTATCAGTAATAAGTTAAGAGCAAGTTGAATAATTACTACTGACTCTCCCATAGGCTTATAATATAGAAAATTGTATACAAAGGTGTCTACAAAATACTCATCTTCATAATTTTTACGGATTATAATTAAGTTCGTATTGTAGCTTTAGTGAGTCAAAGTACATTATTATTGCATTCAATACATTTTTATTGCTTGGGGGAAAGGAGCAATGAAAACTATGATTTAAAATTGGTTCACAAATATTGAAGCACTGCCTTAATGTCTTACTAAATGGCTAAGTAAAAATTGTGTCGAGACTAGTATTTACTGATCCGTCAAAATTGACTTCAGCACTTGCTATGTTGTGAGATGCATTTCCGTAGGAAAGGCTTAAAAACTCAATAATGTATATATAGGTTTATTTTTTTTAAATCTTCACCTGTCATAAAAAGTTCAAAATCCTAAGCATATCTCCGAATAAAAATTTGACAGATCATTCAAAAAATCAGATATGTCTGAATTATTCGCGCGGAAGTACGGTAAAACAAAATTGATTCATGTTAAACTCGTCAACAGTTTGTACATGTTTACATCACAAACATAATGAAATGATATTCAAAATTTCCTTGTTTAGAGTACGTTACTATTCCAATCAGGCCATTAAAGGATTTAGATTATTACTCCTAACAAATAATTTTTTATTCTCATTTCAGTATTTAGACTGCAGTTTTGGATGTTTAATTTACTCAAAAATATTCTCATTAAATGAATATATGGAAATTATTCAAATATGAAGAAATAAATAATTTTTTTGTTTAATATACGTAGATTCGAATGAAATAACTCACCTTTCATGGTTGGTCTCAAATAATTATTTCTGTGTATAATACTTCAAAAAAAAGAGAAAACATATTTTTGTTTTGATTTAGAATAATTATGTATATATATTTTCCCTTGATTATCATGTTACACATATTTTTAGACTTACTTATTTTTCTTAGAAATTTAATTTTAATAAAAATTGATGTAGTCAGATGACAAAAACAATTAATTGTAATCAAATATTTGCACATTCTAAAAGGAAATGCAAATGAGTAGCATGCCAAAATATAGTAAAATAGAATATAAGTGAGTAAATACGAGAAAAACATATACATTAAAAAGGAATTTTAATGAAAAAACATAATTGCCTGAAAGAGCAACCACCACGGATATGAAAGGAAACCAGAAATGAAAAATGAATTGTAGAACGCACTATAATATCTATATATAGATATACTTCATCCCCGAACCATCGATTTCGAATAGGGGCATTCTGACAACGCTGTACCTCACGTTCAAAATAAACTGGAGCTCAATCCGGCTGAAACCACATACTCTACTTGAGGTCAGCTAAAAAATTCTCTAGAATCACCTGGCAATACTTGCTTATAGATAAGATATTTATCTTCGTTAAGGTATTCCGGTGGAAGATATGATCCTATTATATGATTGCGATGGTTTCTGCCCAAATATTGATGGAGACACGTCTCTGACGAGCATATGTAATGAAAAAGAAAACCTGATACATATTTATAAAGGATTTTAAATACACCATTCCACATCAACCGATTGGTGAAATCAACGTGATGAGACCAATCTTCATCTAATGCTTAGACTAGTTGAAAATTCTATGTATGTAATATTTCACTCTTCAGCACCTGCCATGTCGATGTATTATAATACACTAAATCTTCAATACATAACTCTAGTGCCTCAAATTGCCTGAGGTGTCACCATCTCCAAAATCACTTCATCATGTTCTCCTATTCTGGCATTCTTTGTACGATTCGCATTAGATCAGGAAGCTAACAAAGACCCTGCTTTGTATAGCTGGCGATGCAATACTCATACATTTTTGGGTTGGTTTGCACTTGTGATTAGTTAAAAAGATAATTTTGTACTTTAGTTGAACTGAAGCATATTCCTCTTTCAGAGTAAATGGTAATAACTAAGAGCTAAGTGAAACGTGGATCTGATAAAATTATCGAGCATGAGATTTCATTTTGTACACTAAATATGGCATTTTTCCTTAGTAAATTGCACTTTTTTACATAATTTGAAACATAAATTAATATAAAACAATTTTCCTACAATTCAATCAAAACCTGAAATCCTTGATCAAATGGTAATCAGATAGTACTTTGTATTTCTTTATTTTAAAGAAAAATATTAATGCATAATTTAGTTTGTAATTATCATTATAAAAATTCTTGATTTATAAATTTTTGATTAATTTACTTTATTTCTTTCATACTCCTTTCAATTCACATAGCTATTACATTTGTATGTGTGAAGTAGTAATAAATAAGTATATATGAAATTGTAGTATAACAATATTAATAAATGCATTGTTACATTTTTAATATTTGAAATATTGCATATAGTGGATTATTAGTAATTTAAAATACATTTTACATGAAAACATACATAAATAAAAAATAAAACATCTACCTATGGTATTCTTCTAGCATTCATTAATGCAAGTTGTATTTATTTTCTTAATAAACAATTAGTTTTTTGAAAGTATTCGTGTAATATTTAAACATATCTCATAACTCTTAGAAAAATCAAGTAATACAAAATTAATCAGACATTAATAGAATTTGACTTATCAGTTTTACTATTAAACATACAAAACGATTAAAGCAGAGTAGATTAAGTGACTGAAACTTAAAATAGATTAGCTGTTTTCTGATTTCATATCTTTTTTTTTAAACATGTACAAAGTAAAGCATGTAAAAAGCAATTCACAACCGATTAATAATCTTTTGATATACAATACTATAATATTTGTTTCTTGATGACAGAACAGATTTTGAAAAATGATATATTTGAAGAAGTTGTGTTATTTATGGCTCAGAGCTCGGGGATTTTATTTATCAGTAGGTCGAGAAAGTATTATTACGAAGTGAGGAAACAGCTTTGAATACAATACAATTTATATCTGGCACTTGGGTTGAATATGATGCCGACGTGTTTCAAAGCCAACAAGGTCAGTCTGAGCGCAGACGAGACTGTAAACATTTAATGTTGAATTTTAGTCTGAAGTTCTAAAGCATCAATGCCTCCTTCAAATGCGTGTCATATTATTCATAAAGATTTTCATTTGAAACTGTTTACGAATAGAAGACAACCCAGCAAATATATTGAAATGACTGGCTTAAATCTGTAATATTGGCAAAACTTAAATTTTGAAAGTCATGCATACACCGCATTATTGAAACTAAAACAAATAGAAGTAAAAATCAGAAAAATCCTGAGCTATTATTATTTTTGTAAGTCTTGGATATTTTTGAAAGTCAATGCTTTATAATCTTATGAAAAGGATTATGAAAGATTTAGGACATAATTGTAATTATAAAGATAAATGTATGTAATATTTGTAAAAAAAAATAATGGAAAAAGTTACAAAAATGAAAAAAAAAATTTAATTTAAGAAATATATTAGGAAAGAAATAAGAACCATAATGAAGACAACAGTAAAAAAAAAAATAATAACTGAAAAAAAATAATTGGACTGCACATTTTTCTCCTTTAGTATAAGTAATAAATCTTTAAAGTAAAGAACAACCTCATAACCAGGAACCTGAAATCCATTTAAAACGAAAATAGAAAAAATAACTTTCATTGTGTGTAGACATAAGATATTTTTTCACAAATGCATCTTCTACCAAGATTGTCTATACTTTCCACAAAATCATTTACTTGTATCTTATACACACTAATTACTTTTATCAGAGACATATACGATAAAAATGAAATATCGGTCTTTCTTGTAATCGATACAGCAATCTTGGTAGCATTGAGTGTCTGTAACCTATTTTTTTTCTCAAACCTACTGAAGTAACTTAGGAAGTAGTAGAAAGAAGAAAAAGAAAGCTTCTACGACATAAATGAAAACGAAGGAAATTACAAGACAAACCAACATATCTAAGTAGTTTCTGTGTAAAAACTACTGAAATTCTTAATATATATATAGACACACATACATGTATATATATAGAGTGAAAAAGAGTTACAGAAATATAATAGAGAAAAATTTTCATTCATCACTGAAATCATTAAAACTTTATTTTATTTAATGTGATTTAATGACGCATTCGTGAAAAAATTCAAAACCCTTTTAAATCTATATTCAGAAAACATTTCAAAAATCACCAAGACAAATTGCAAATCAGAAAATGATGCCAAGATATAATGCCCTGCATTTATTTTACTTTTCGTTCGGAATCTCATTTACTTCTGTCTTTGTGTTTAGTAGACAGATTGCATGTTATTAATGGTAAATGTTGTTAATATCAATATTTTACATAAAACAAAGAACACTTATTTTTCTATAAATAATAGTTCTCTGTATTTAATGCACAGTTTTACAGCAAAAGAAAAAGCATGTTAGGTGTTGGAAGCAATAACTGAAAACAGGGAAAGCAACATTTTATCTTGATTAAACAGTTTCAGTGTACACTACGCAGTGAAACAAAAAGGCTTTTTTTGCAGTTAAAAAACACAAAACAGAGAATTAAATGTATAAAACATTAGGGTAATTAATTTTGATCTAACATTTGGTTTTAATACCGTTTTCTATTTTAGCGTATAAAGACTTGAAATCAATCAGGTCGTTGTGAGGTGAGAACTTTATACAGAAGAAACGGTTTTAAGAAGCTTCAAACCATATAGTTTTAATTCAAAATTGAATTTATTGTTAATACTCAACGAATGAAAGTACTCCTTGCTTTTAAGCTCAATTACTTTTTTTCAATTTATCAGAAATAAATTTGCATGAGAAAAATATTAGTGGAATATATTCTTTTATTGTACACATATGGTATTTTCTTATAGAAAAGTGCATTGATACTTAAAGATAATTTATTGCATATAGGTTAACCCCCAAACTTCCACCGGCGTGTATATAATTCTCTCTCAACCGATACGTTGAGTGAGAAAACGTATATATACGCCCAGGCATACATATATATACATTCTGACAAACAATTCGATTCTTTTATTTTCCCTGCTATCAGTAAATATTTTCGGAGAGAGGGGAATGTAATACAATGGTTTTTGCAATGTTTGCGTGAAGAATTTACTTATTTCAGAAAAAGAAAATTCCTTATTAGTTATTTTTAAACTCCCCCAATACATAGATTGCGTGACTCTATTTATAAAAAAATAGTGGAACTGGACAGCGAATCACGTAACTTTTAATTAGTAGTAAAGGGGTTAAAAAGAGGACGAAGTGTGAGAGAGTTGTCCATGCCCTCTTATGATACAGAACAGTTTTAGATAGAATACTTCACCGTTTCAACTTGACTGACGTCTAAGCTTCGGTTTCAATATGGAGTCCATCGTAAGTAACAAAATATGTATTCCCTTTTTATTTTTAATTTTTGTATAATAAAGATACTTAAGAAATTTTTCACGACAAAGGCATTTTGTTACACATATAATTTTTTGTTTTGTTGATAGTTAGCGAAATGGCAATGTCTATGAATAATTCGAATAATCAAATAATAATCCAGTATAAAGAGACATGGAAGTGACAGATCGCACAATTTTTTACAAGTATTTTATATATAACTTGCTTCTGTTTTTGCTGCCAACTGTTTAGTAGCTGAAAATGACATGCCATTTTATCATTATATAAATATACTACTCGTTAATTTTTTGGGCATTTGGTTGATGCTGCTAGAGCCTGCAAATGTTAGTGAAACTGAACATTTCCCATCATTTTTTTTTTGATTTTTTCCTATACGATTAATTTTAATTTTTTATTATTTGTTTTTAAAGGAAACAATTATCTATTTTAAACAGGATAAAATCTATGAAGGAAAAACTTAGAGAAAAGTTATTCGATAAAGAGATCATAATCTGAAAATGATAGCTTAGAATATGATATTAGTAATCTAGACAATGTATCTGAAACAGATAGTCTAAAATAACATCAAAATAAATGATGCTGACATTTTGGATGAAATGTGGTTCATATATGATTCATTAAGCAGTAAAAAAATGACATTTTCAGATGTATAATATTTTTATTTTATTTCAAAATAGTACATTGCGTGCGCAATATATTAGTGAACTGGCAAGCTAGATCTTAATATACAATGGTAATGCTTATGTTTACGTTTTATAAATTTAGTAGTATTAATCTTAAGATTTTCAAACAACCAACAAAAATATCTTTCATTGTTTTCAGGTTCTACAATTAAAGTGTGAATCAAATTTATCGAATATCGGCTGACATTGCTTGTAAAAAGGATGTAATTTTTATTAAAAGTTTTATATATATATTGATTTATACTTTTTACATAATTTGAACATTTTCTCTGGAATATATTGTCCAAAGGACAAAATAGATATTTTTTATATTTATTCAGAAATGGGATCTCTCTCTCTCTCTCTCTCTCTCTATATATATATATATATGTATGATTTAAAGTATTAGGGATATAAAATATCAGATCAGTGCGGTTACAACCTCACCAATAGATGGCGCTACCAGCGAATATATACGTCACCCCCCCCCCCCGGAATGGTAGGTTTTTGAGAGAGAAGCGTGAGTGGCAGAGAACGAGACAGACGCAAAAGAGACAGACTCCGGTTTACAGGCACGAGGTCACGTTTCGGTCACCGTGGTATTCGATAGGCTTAGCGACAATTGAGAGTATGCTCCTTGAAATAACTCAAAGTTTGTTAATCAATATTTAATTGGAAATAATTTAATGTTCATTAAACAATAATTTTATTCTAACCAGTTTGTTTCTTTGAATATCAAGATCCTGGACATAGTGACTCACCCCTAGACACCAAAAGAAAAGCCACTTGTCTAAGTAAAATACACCCCTACATATATATATATATATATATATATATATATATATACTTAAGGTCATATAATATACGCTCTGAAAATATTAAGTCTATAATAATTAATTCATGAATCCGTGTGTCACTCAAAGTCCCGGTAGCATGCTTTGTTATGAAATTTGTCGCGTCTACGCTTTTCAAGATCAATAGTAAAAAATTTGCAACATGCCAGAAATATGTATTTTTTTACAATAACTATAAATGAAAAAAGTGCGAAGTATTCCTATTAAATAATTTATATATTTAGATTAAATTTTTTGATATAGTGGTTATTTAGGATTCGGGAACGTAATGTCAATACTATGGAAGAAGGAGAAATGAAAGTTTTTCTATAAATGTCTACACTATTTTATAAAAAGATAACAGAGAGAGAAAAATATAAAAAATAATATTTCTCTTCATGATGCATTTTTTCTGATGTTAACTAGTATTTGCAAATATTTAAAAACATTTGGAGTCCATAAATTAATAATTAAAAGCAAATATAAAATTTGTATCTAATATCTGAGAAAAAATTTAACTTTCTTCAGAAAATTTAGTTATTTTTACCCCTTTGAATTTAAACCTATATTTTTTTTTTATAAATTTATTAGTAAATAATGGGAGGAAAATACTAATGAACATGAAACTAATATTGCTCTCAAAGTATCACTAGAAGGAATTTAAACATTTTTAGATTGAAGTCATGTATTGAAAATCAGAACTGAATCCTAAAATAGCTGTTTAAATTTAACACATTTAAATTACTTGTGCTAATTATTTGTATGTGAATTGTTTAGCTCTCAAAGTATATTTTAATATAAGTCTGTTCAAATATTTAATAAAATTTATACCATTCGATTTTTATACTAATTTATGAATTTTTTTATGCCTTTCTTTTTCAAATAATAAACCTTAATATTTCTTTAAAAGCACAATTCTGAACGTGGGAACTTTTTTTATCATAATATGTATATTGTGTTTATTGAAAAAAATGGAAACTGTTGTATATACTTTTTAATTTAACTCAAAAGTGAAGACAAAATTGTGATAGCTATTTTGACTGCATATAAGTAACTTAAACATATAAAGATAAAGTTTAAGAACTTATGGAACTAATTCAGATGTAAATCTAAAATCTAATTCATTTCATTCAGTAGAGAGATAGTAATTTAAAAGTCTACAAAAGACAGGTAATATAATAACTTTCATGTAACGTTTAAGTTTTTCTTTTGTTTATTTAAAATACAACAAAAATTAGTGAATTATTAGTTAATCCTTAATTTAATATTAAATTAAGTATGGTTTAGTAAATTTTGATTGTCCGTCCTTAAAATTTGCATTGCATCGATGTCCAGTAATTTATAATGACTCTGTGGTGTATATTGATTTCTTCTGCAAGATTACTTGGAATGTTTTATTTAATCTCTTAACATATTTCTTCTCAAACTTTCAATATTTGCAATTCAAATTCCAAACATAACTTTTATAGCACCCCCCCCCATGCAATAACAATGTATTTGAATACAAGAATAATGTACTTTGCCGTTAACACTACAATATGACCTTACTTATGAATCTTACAAACGATCAATATAAGTATTATATTTTATATTTGTTTTTTTAAGTAAGGAAGGAGGAGGTACGCCTTGTCCACCCGACGGTGGACCAACCCCCCTCAGACAAATTTTACAACTGCTCATACTCATTACTCGAATTCTAAAACTGTAATTTACTTGTATTATGTAGTTATATTTATTTGTCCTTTTTGCCACAAAAATCGCTCTTGACTCTCCTCTTTATTTAAATTCATTACTGAAGTTGCATTGTCCAGCACTTCATTGATGAAGTCCTCAGATTTTGATAAAGCTGCAGCCTCATGGAAAGTTGAGTATTTAGTTTCATTGATCTTTTATAAGTCTTCATATGAGACAATGCCTTTCTTCTTTCGAACAATCCACTCCAGATAAACGTTGTGATATTTTTCTAAGAGATCTTGTAATAAGGGACTATCACAATCTTGGCTACATGACATGAAACGAAGCATATGGTTGTCAATTCAGCGTGTATGGCACATGCAAAATCGGAATGGCCAACTTGGTCAGTTATCTTGTACCGTGTCATTGTTGCGGAAGTACTTATAAATTTGTACAGCATCACACACGAAAAACATCTTTTCTTTATTTAAAAGAGATTAATTGTGCTTCCGGATAAGTATTACATTACTTTTCTCGTTCTAATTTTTAAATTGGAACAATTGCAATAAAAAAAAACAACGTGCAATTAATTTTGTGTTACGTCCAAAATTATTTTGTTTTGCATTCTTTAAGTAAATGAATTATTTTTATTTTATCTTTTACTTTTAATTTTTCGATTTTCGTGCCCCTCCCCCAAGTAGGGTTATCACTCGCCTTTCAAAGGAGCGGCACAAAGTTTGAGAGAGAGAATCATTGCTTTAATAAAATAAATAGTATTCTCGATTTTTAACTGAAATAATGTAAATTTCATTAAATAATTCTCATTGAATTAATTAATATAATTAAAAATTCAAATAAACAACCATTTCCTCTTTAACAAAACAATGACATGACGGCATACGAGTAACAGTGTAAACATCTTTCAGATCTTCGTGACAATAGAACCTATTCAAGATAAAGACCAGAGAGAACTCTTGATACTACTTCGGTTCTGATTGAATAAACATGAATGGTTAATTGAGTTCCACAGGGAAAAAGACGATGGAAAACAAGTTCTGGGTGACTCTGATGAGGAAGAATCTTTATTGGGAAAAGGAGGTTTCCATGTCTTTAGTTTGCCTTTCTTATATAGGTCCCAGTATGCTCTGTAATATATTTACATTCATTTACAGAATGTATTTATTCTATAGAATGAGGTTTATGTACTTTTCTACATCATTCTCATATATTTTACGATGGTACTAAAGTTTATATATATATATATATATATATATATATATATATATATATATATATATACAGGGTGTTTTATAAATGATTGGAGTAACTTTAAGGGGTGGTAGTACACATCAAGACGAGTAATAGTAAATAGGAAACCAAGTGTCCCAAACGTCTTCCGAAGGAGAAAGGTGCCATCAAAGTTTAGGGTCCTAAATTTCAAATGATGATAAATAACGGAAAATTGGATCGATTCATTTGCGGTTTTCACTAAAATCATTCTTTAAATTAGTATTTTCTTTAAAAAAAGTTTTGAAGACAAAGTTAAAAAAATGCCGTTAGAGGGCGCTCTAGACTTTGGAGTACCGAACAACTACCTTTTACCAGTATTTTTTTTATTTTGTTAAATTTTTACAAAAGCTTAGATTTTAACTTGAATTTTGAGCTCAAAATTGAAACCATCGGGAACGGTTAAGTGGCGCAAATGTAACCGCAAATGTAACCAGGGGGGGATTGAAATGCTCGTATGTAATGATCAAAATAAAAAACGATAAAGCAAACTTTAAGAGGCGATAGTACAACACCAAAACAAGCAACATTCATCAAAGAAATCATACTCGTAATTTTAAACCGAAGGTGATAGAGGGCGCAGAAACAGATTTCGTTTTAAGAGACAAAAAAGGAAACAAAGAACATTTACGTTATAAAATAGTTTAATTAGAAATGATTACAATAGCTGCTCGAAACATTGGCCATTAGAGGCGATGCATGCGGTACAACGGCGAAGAATGAATTCACGAAGCCTCTGAAACACGCCAGGAGTATCGCGCACCTCTCCTGCAGTTGCCGAAAGTCTGGCGACGAGTTCTTCTGCAGATTCGATAGGAGTCTCATACATAAGACTCTTCAGGTGTCCCCACAAAAAGAAATCCAGGCATGAAAGATCGGGCGATCGCGCTGGCCAAGGGACAGGACCCCCTCGCCCAATCCATTGATTTGAATAGTTTGCGTTTAGATAATTTCGAACCTTTGGCGCAAAATGAGCTGGTGCTCCATCCTGCTGGAACCACATTACTCGCCGGATACGAGGGGGAACATCTGTCATCATTTTCGGCAGCACCTGTTGCAGAAAGGTAAGATATTTTTTTCCATCCAGGCGTTCTGGCAGAAGTTAAGTTCCAAGTAGATGGTCACCAGTTATTCTTGCCCAAACATTTATGGAAAATCGTCATAGATATGCATGTGTAGAAGACGCATGTGGATTTACATCTGCTCATTGGTGGGAATTGTGGGTGTTAAATGTACCGTCACATGTAAATGTACATTCACTGTAAAAAGCACAGTTGCACCAAAATCGGGATTTAGGGTGTTCTTCTGCAGATACCAGCGAGCAAAATCCATTCGACGAGGAAAAATCCATTTGAGTCAGTTCCTGGACTAGCTGGACATGAAAAGGATGCATACTTTCATCCTTTAGTACTCGCCATGTCGTGGAGGGTGATACTTCAATTTGACTAGCCACTGCTCGCGTGCTTGTATTTGGATGATCAGCCACCGTATCCAGAATTTTTTCTTCCGCAGCTACCGTTCTGTTAGACTTTGCACGGCCTGCATTTGAACGTGCACCAAAAAAGGATCCGGTCTCACACAACTGTCTGTGCAAGCGCACAAATGTTCTATCATTGGGCAACCGCCTGTTGGGAAATTTTTTTCCGTACAATCGTCGCGCCTCTGCACTATTCCCATTTGCAGTTCCGTAGATGAAGTGCATATCAGCCTTTTCTTGATTAGTGAAGGGCAACATCTTTCGTTACGTTTGTACCCTGATTTACACTTGCACACTCGGGTCAGTGGCTTTTATCTAAATAACAATTTGCATATGCATTCTTCTTCCCCATATCACAATTTCATGTTCCTTCCAGAAACTTGCATCTATAACGCTTGCATGGATAAAATTGGAAGATGCTCTAACACGCTTGCGTTTGAATTCAAATCATGCATTTTCTAATCAAAGTTGATTGTTTCTATGTTGTACAATCGTCTCTTAAAGTTTGCTTTATCGTTTTTTATTTTGATCATTACATACGAGCATTTCAGTTTCCCCCCCCCCTGAACGCGGTTACATTTGCGCCACTTAACCGCTCTCCATGGTTTGAATTTTGTGTTTAAAATTCAAGTTAAAATCTAAGCTTTTGTAAACATTTAACAAAATTTAAAAAATACTGGTAAAAGGTAGTTGTTCGGTACTCCAAAGTCTAGAGCGCTCTCTAACGGCATTTTTTTTAACTTTGTCTTTAAAACTTTTTTTAAAAGAAAATACTAATTTAAAGAATGATTTTGGTGAAAACCGCAAATGAATCGATCCATTTTTCCGTTTTTTATCATCATTTGATATTTAGGACCCTAAACTTTGATGGCGTCTTTCTCCTTCGGAAGACGTTTGGGACACTTGTTTTCCTATTTACTATTACTCGTCTTGATGTGTACTATCACCCCTTAAAGTTACTCCCATCAT
>BMAO01012151.1:0-35327 GCA_019973975.1 Trichonephila clavata | reverse complement strand
TTATAAATTGAAGAAATATCATGATTAATCAAACAAAAATCCATGACAAGAAGGATCTAGAAAATGATGATTCATGAACAAAATTTTCAATGCTATTCGCAACAAATGGCATTTAAAAAATGAAATTCCATGATACCTCAGATGTAAATGAAACAAAAACACCGCATCCTATGAATCCGGACTGTATTAGAAGACAACAGCAATATTCCTTTTTAAGTCAGCTCCAATACTATTTATTTTTGATGCTGTTCTTGTAGAGTCATGCGTTTAGCACTGATTCTATTCAAAATCTACCACATAGAAGAGCTAATGAGTGTTAAATCCGTCTAGACTCTAAGTCATCCCAATGGTATGCGTGAAAGTTTGAAAAGTTGAGTGCTTGCTCAAGTTCGTTTAAGATGCGAAATCCTTCACCAAAACCTCTCATGTAGCTCCAGAGTTGAATGTTGCTAAATAATTAATCAACTCTTCCAAATTAGTATTTATAACTGAAATCAGTCCATAAAAAAATTCATTTGCAGAGATGTATAAAGAAAACGAAATGAAATATTCAACAATAACACAAGGTCCTAAGTGACGATTCTAATTAATTTTGACTGATTAATTAGAATTAATATTTTTATGCAACAATTATAATACATTTTGATACGAGAAATACGTATGTATTACCGTTTTGAAGCCAATTAACCGTTTTTAAGTTGATCTTACTATTCAAAAACACAACACATTGCTTTAACTAAATATTATATATCTGCATGTTTCAAAGGAAGATTGATCTCATTTTTAAAGAAGTTCATAATTAACATGCAGAACCTTGGTAATTATTAGTTCGCTAGATCTTTAAAAGCTTAGAAATGCCTTGAAAAAAACAAGCTAATAGTTGGAAAATGTCAACAAACAAATTTGGAGCATCTTCTTACTGAAACAGCGTTGCCTACCTTTAGGAAGTACTGTACCCACCATTGTATATTATTTATTGTAAAGATTTGTAACAAACTTAACAATTTTAAGAAACATGACCTACTTTAAATAATGAATTAATAAATAAATTATTTACTTAATTTAAACCAAAAGGTATTTTCTGATGTTTTAAATTTTACAATGAGAAATAATAAACACTATGTTGCATCGTGAATGTAAAGGGAAAACTACTGTAAAAGGTGTCGGTATTTGTTTATTTACCCATAACCGAACTTAAGTGTTAAAATAATATATTGTTTGACGTGCTGAGCGTCTTTGACAAATCAGGAAAACGCTGTTCAACTATAAAATGAAGGTTTTGTGCTCAAGTTTCATTCCGTCACTCAAAAGTTTCCTCACTTCTTCAACATTTTCTTTTATTATTTTTTCTCCCCTTTTCACTACCAGTAGTTGCAGATGTAGCGCTTTTCAAACCCCGGAGCTACCGTTTTAGCGGCTCATATTTTCTCCAAAACTCCATTTTGCCCTAGGGAAGGAAAGGTCCGCAAATGGACCGAACGATAACTCACAGGAACCGGTTTCAACTGACCACACTTTTGAAATATATTTTTTCTCTCCTGTCTTTTTCTCTATCTGTCTCTTCTAGCCATTGAGGCTCTAGGGAAATCCGGACGAAAATCATTATTTCTGAGATATATTTCGTAGTTGGAAGCGGTCCGAGAGTCCTTAGGCTATATCGGATATTTTGTGTTCAATATGTCAGCAAGTTCTATTAATTAAGTTACGGATTCTTGTCTATTGCATTATAGACAGTAAAATGTTTTGCCTGTAGGTAACCGGAACGGAAAGGGCTTATTTTTTCCAATGTATTAAGCTATTTTTTCACTTAAAGTTAGTAAACAGAGCTGTGCATGTGCAATATGAATGAATTAGATGCCAAAAAACACTGAAATTAAAGAATATGAGGAATTATATATGTATATATATATATCTCAAATATCTTCAAAGACCTCCCCAGATTTCATTTTAATATGCCATATTTCTATGAGACAAAGTCAAACGTATATCAGAATAGAATAGCAAATGATATCATTGCAAGCTTTTACTTTAATGACGTTAAAACTAAGTTATACCTGTATGTTTATTGTCAACTCATCCAAAAAATTTTCAGAATCAATGTTATAGAAATATTTTTTGCATAATTTAATGGCCAACTGAATTATGGTTTTGTATCACCTGTTAAAACGATAATAGTTTAAACTTTATGCTCTTAATACAATATTTCAAGTGTGTAGTTAAAAAATTAATCATTCATAATATTTTTATTCTTTTTCATAAATATAATTGTAAGACTTGACTTTGATAATTTTAAGTCGGGCATATGTATCGTAAGAATTATTAATTTATATATATATATATATATATGAAGCATTCAATAAATAATTTGGTACAACATCTTTTATTTCATTTTCGTCAAGTGCTCGTACCGTAATTGGTTTCCGCGTGAATTTTCAATTCGTTCTTAGTTGATAATATTTGTGATAAAATACATAAAATTAAATAAATAAATAATATGAGGAAAACATTTTAACTTTAAGTATTACAGAAATGTAATACTTAAATTGTTGTAAAAGTTAACTGTTGTTAAATTACTGTAAGAGTTAAAATTCAGGGAAATTAAATATATGAATGACACATTTCTGAAGCTCCATCAAAATTTTATTTTTGTTAAATAAGTACTGAAGTAGTTTGATTCCAGTTTATAAAATATTTCAAAATGGAATAAATTTACAAATCAGACAGAAGAGATGATGAAATATTTCAGATGACACATTACAGTTACCTCTCATTAAGACATAGTTCTTAGTGGTTGATACATTTATATTTTCTGATTCTGTTCCTATGTAGATAATTGCACTGGATTGCAAAAATGTTAAGGAACAAAACTATTTTCAACTTTTCTTTAAGAAACTAGTGAACCAGTTTCAGTGAAAGTAGAACGGAAATACTTACAACCATTAGTAAAAATATTTTATATTTACGGACTCTTGCTGATGACCATGATTTATGCTCAGTAAAGTATGGCAGTCCAAAAATGATGCAGGGTGACGACACTTCTGCAGTGTTTAATATGTAATCGGACCTGATGACAATAAACTTTCAAGCCGAATTCATGCTGTTTTTGAGGCTTTTTATGAGGTGTTAGGAAAATAAATCCCTTTTCTTCCCCAACTGATTTCTTAGGTCCACGAGTGTTGCTGACGAGGCCAATGAGCGGGAATGACTTAACCAAGATTATCCCTAATATACCTCATAAGATTCGGATCCGAAGAATTGGTTGGACAATCCCTCCTCAAACAAATTTAAGCTTGAGGTATACGTCGGAAGCCGAGAACAGTGTGGACTTACGTCATGGTTCATAAAAATTAGCTCTGCTCCATACTGAAAGGCATAATACAGGGCTTTAAGGTTTCCTTTCTATACTTTGAGGCAATCAAGCATCTCCATGAAAAACATGTTTTCTGTGCGTCCATTCAACACCAGCCTGCACAGAACGTAGCATCCCCTTCATAGAGGTCCACTTCGATAATGTCAAGTACCCCCCAGTGTTCGAAGGTACCAGGTAAATGGTTCCTTCCATATTTAAATACATCAATATTCAGTGTTCAGACAAAATTTCTGTTCTTCAGGGGGAAAAATAAAAGCCCACTGATCCCGTGCCCAAGGAGGAGGATGTCTGCACCATATCATCAATGGACGCTGATTGTTTTTCTTGGTTTTACATTTTACTATAAACAAAACTTGCTCTAAGTTGTTCAAAATATTTGCTGGTGTTCAAAATTAAGAGATTTTTTTTATTGATTATCTCTCGAACTATTGGACAGATTATAATAAAATTTAGTATGTTTATAGGGCTGATATAATGTAAAAAAATAACAATTCAAAAGTTAAATACACACTCATGATCGTGTGTAACACTCTTCGAAGTTGGAAGGTATGAAACATCAGTTTCAAAATATAACAAAAGAAATTTTGGTTATAGAGGATAAGTCTCCTCTTTCAGATAGATGGACGCTGCAGTATTATACACATACATACTGAGGACTGCTATATAAAGTTTAAAATTAAAAGTCATTCAGTTTAAAATATTGAGTGATATCCTATGGAATATGATGGATAGAAATTATAAATCAATTACCTAAGTATTACATACCTAAAGAAGCATTCGAAAGTCCTTCGGTTATGCTCAATTAAAATTAAAAATATTGTTTATTGCCAGATTCATTGATTAAAATGCAAAACCAGGGTTTGATTATTATGGATCTAGAAGTATTGTTATTGAAAAGTATGATAATTATATTTGATAAAAATGAATATAAATTTAAAAACAAAATTATGGGAATATATTATTTTTATAATTTTTCTATTCTTGAAAGAACACGATAAAAGAAAATCTTTGGGGTGTATTGTTTTAAGAGCCACCAAATCACCATGTATAATTTGAATAAGAAGGTATTTAAATGCAAATAAATTTCATGGAAATATTAGTATTTATATTACATTTAATAATTAAAGCAGCCTCCTAATCTAAACACCACAGTTTTATCTACCCCCTCTGACAATAAAATTAGTTGAATAGTCCTGTAACATTAAAGTAGATGAAACATTAAGGAGAGTTACCTTACTGTCCTTTGAAATAGTCACTTCCTATAGCTATGTTCAGCTGAAATCTGCTATACATGCTCTGGAAACTTTGTAAGAAGTCTTCTTTAGGGATGGAGTTCAAAAGCATCGTCGCGTTTCGTTGGATGTCAGAAATATCATCAAATCTCTTTCCTTTCAATGCAAGTTTGAGTCGTGGGAATAGGAAGAAATTTGGAGGATTGAGATTTGGCAAGAATGGTGGATGTTCAATTTTCCCCAACCCCCTTTTTTGCCTCGAATTGTTTGACGATATTGGCTGTGTAAGGATGAGCATTTTCTTAAACCAAAAACCATGAACCTTGTTGTGCGTACTGGATAACGATTTGTCGCACGGATTCGCGGTTAATCTGCGTTTCATCAGCAATCATGCGTACAGTTAATTGACGATCTTTAGTGATTCAATTTTTCACTTCCTCAATGTTTTTGCAATTGATGGTGGTCACCAGTTTTCCGCAATAGAGATTTTCAGAAGCACTTCCCCTGTTTTTCGAAAACGGGCGAACCATTAATATACACACTTTATGTACAGTGATCGATATTCATAAACACGTACCATCACCACATAGGTTTCTTTTGGTGTCTTGACAAGCTTAAAACAAAACTTTAAATTGAAAATTTGTTCGTTCACTTTCTGTTCTCAATTAAAAACCAACGCACTAAATAAGAATTTTGTAAAACAATTCTTACATAGAGCACAAATGAGTCTCGACTTAACAATGGTGGGGCAGATGAACAATACCTACCGCTACGCATGTCCAGGTTTTTTTTCCGCAAGTGTTTCCAGATCGGCAGCTCACCGAACTCTATTGTCAGAGTTTGCATGCAATTTAGGATTTATTTATACATATAACTGTTGATGAAATTAATTTTTCATGAACAGTATTTAATACGATTAAAATTATTTAATTATTTCAAATTAGGAATCTGCCTCTTTGGAAGTAATTTATTATAATTTTTAATGAATATTATTGGAAAAAATATTAATGTGCATTACTTTACCAGTGAGATACTTTAATAATATTGGAAAAAGTCTTTTCTTTTGCCATAAATATAATACTTATTACATTATCTTTTAATTGAATTTTAATTCCTAAGAAATTCTTAATCTGAATCAGATTAAGGTCCTAAAGACAAAAACTTAAATCTGGATTGAAATGTTTTTATTTTCCCAAAAAAATAACAATTACTATCTAGTCCATAGGTTCTGAACCATTTTGAACTGGCGCCCCCTTTTCTGGTAAATATTTCGATACCGCCTCCCCCCTTTTCTAGTGAATATTTCAATACCACCCCTTCCCACTCTAGAGAAATAAGAGTGTATATAATACATGGTGAACGCAAGAGTTAAGCTTTAAAAATATCCTATTACTAATAGAAAATATATTTTTTAATTTAATTTTTTTTCTAATGCCCCCAATTTTTTTACTTCCGAATCTGAAATAGATATTGCCACAAATATATTTAAATGCGTAATATTATAAATTTTAATCATAGATAGGATACTGTTGGAGTTGAAACGCTACTGAATTTCTTCTCCATTTAAAAGAGAGTAATAAAAGCTTTAATTTACCTGTTATAAAGACAGGCAGGGGTTTTGAGGATACGAAATAATTCATAATAAACTGTTGCTTTCAAAATAAATATACATTGACAGTTTCAGTCTTTAAAGAATCACATGTTAATTCCTGGTTCAAATATTTAATTATGTTTCTGGATAATATATGTAAGGAAATCCAGTGGACGGAACATTTTCCCTACTGCTCACATACAAAGACAACATGTGCACTACTGAAATTAAAGTTTACAATGTAATTCACTTTAATGTAGGTCTGAATGTAAAGTAATCCTTAATTTTTCATCCAATTCCCGAACTACCGAAATATGTAAATTTTCGTACATGTAATATACTAATGATTTGAATACATATAATCAACATGTAAATAGCATTAAAGTTTACTTTTGTTAGTAATAATCAGAGTGTTTTCTTAGTCTTTTTTTAGACTATATTTGGTTAATCTGCCCAAGCCCCTCCGTGCCATCTCAACGACTTCTAATTTGCTCTGGGTTTCTTACCGCCCCCCTGAAAGTCTCAAACGCCCACGTTGAGAACCTATGATCAAGTCCATCAAGGGGGTGGCACTTAATCTGTTGTTAGTAGCAACCATATTAGTATTAACAATGTTCTTGTTTTATTCGCTTAAATGGGAAATAAGGGTATCAAAATTTTAAAAATAAATTTAGTTATTATAATCCAAAAATGGCTTAAGTGTTTTCCAACACACACACGTATGAATGTGTAGTATTCTTTAAATATCTCCCGTACTGGTCAATCCAAGGGATTTGATTGCGAAATTTGTTGGTTATCCGCTGTCTCGTTCCAGCTTCATGGTATTGCTAACAAGGTATGTTTATTTGTGACCAAAAACAACAAAATGTGACATTAAATTAAAAATTTCAATATATGATACTTGATCAATATACACAACCAATAACAGCTAAAATAATGTATAAACTGTGGTATATCTTAAATGTTTGCTTCCCAACCATGTGGCTTAACGTTCCAAAATAGTTTGCAAATTACATTTCAAAAACATCCAATGCGTATTTCCACAATGAGAATCTGACTTGGCTATACTGGTATGATAAGTTAAAAAGGGTATAAGAAAAACTAGTAGGTCACACAGAAAATAATCTCATGGTATTTCTTGTATTTAGAGACCCTCACAGACGGACCCACCTATGAATTACCCCTCTCCCCTTCCTGTGTTTTTAAACAAATATGCATGTTCATTTTTCTTTCTTTTTTTAACCTCTTGACTGTCAATGACGTATGTATCCGTCTAGCTCAACCACTACGTTGAGTGCCACTAACGTATATATACGTCTTTCCGAAATACGATTCTTTTCTTTGCGTTGCTTTCAGCAAAATTAATCCGAAGGCCTTGTAATGCAATGAAATGACAGTATTTGGAAATTATTTATTCATTTAAGAGAAAATTGTGTGTCTTTCTCCTCCCCCCAATACATTACATACTCACGCCTATGTGAAAAACAGTGGCACTGGGGAGGGTATCACGTGACATTTGATCGTTAATTGAGGGGTCAATGACATACTTTGTATTTTAAGTTTGCGACAAATCTTAAAGTAACTAAAAGATAAAAAAAAGTTCTCATATATTTTGCTTTCTGCTATGAATATTCAATATCATAAATTGTTGCAACAACACAAACTGTCATTGAATATTATAACAACTCATAGCGCAGAAGGAAAAAAATATTAGTATACTTCTTTCACACGACAATTATGTATGTGATTTTTTGATAGAACGTGGTTAAAAATTATTGTTATTTACTTACCGATGTACATTTATACATTATTTCTTCTTGTAGCGGAATAAATGCCACGAATTAAATATCAAGTTCACAAAACATTCCATTTATTTTTTAATGTAACATGATATTTTTACTAAAATGATTTTATTTCTCAAAAAACTCCATGATTCATTATCAATTATCGACTAAGAAGTTGCATACATAATTAAAACGATGAGAATTTTTATGTAGAAACATTTTTTATACTTGGAAATGGGCAGTTAAACTTCCAAAGAAGCAAGAAAAGAACATGAAAAAAAGTGACTTCTTTAGAATCAAAAATTAAAATCTTGAATTGATTGCCGAAAGATTTCGGGTGACGAAGACGTCTCTTTAGTTAAATAATTAATAATCACTATCAAATGATTTCAGTTACGTTAAATATCTGATTTGAATTAAAAATTGCGTCCTTTATTTTTGTTTTTTAGTTAAAAACTTTTTTTTATGTAATGTAGTCACGCCAAACGATAAAATTTTGTGAAACCAATGAACCGTGTTAAAAGCGTGATTACTACGTATTTAAAAATAGCATATTATGCCATACAGAACAAGTAAGGATTCATTTCGAAAGGTAAAAAAAATATAACCTCATATAAAGAGTATAGAAAATCATAGTATATGTGTGAAAAGTAATAAATAAAAAAAAAAGATACATATATATATTTTAAGAAAATTACTGAAATTAGTATATTTATGTTGTGTGTTGTTGTTCTTGCTATAAGGGGCCGCCTGTCTGACGGTGTCAGATCGAGGTCCACAAAATTCATTATGGCATAGTGCTGGATTGTTACCTCTCGCTAGCCGTAGCTTTGAGCACTATGCAGAAGACAGTACGATTTGGATCGTTCCCCCTCCCCCATATTTTAAAGGAAAACATCCTGGGGTGATTAGGGGGCCCTCACCTTACTTCTCCTTCCACCAACCTCATGAGATGACTTATGGTTCGACCTTAGAGCACCCCTATGCCGTGGAAGGGAACTAAACATTTACAAACATATATGCCTTCTCCAGTATTCGAAACCAGGCCCTCGGAACACCAATCAACGTCGCTAACCACTATACCAATGGGTGGCCTAATATTTCTTGTTGCAATATTGACTCTAATATTACTTAGTTCCCTGCTTTCGTACAAATTAATTTATAAGAAATTTAAGAAACTTTAAGAGATTCAGTATGTTTATTTTAAAGGTAAGAGGGGCTAAATTAAATGGTACAATGAAAGGAATATTTATTTTTTGTTTAAATTGAAATCTGTCACATTAGGATTTCTTATCGACTTCTGTGACTTCTGATGTCTCGCGATGAAACACATATTGGAAATCACCCCCTTAGCTAAATTTAAATCTTTAAAAATGATCATAATTTCAAGTTTTTAAATTAATATAAGTTTACAGAATATTTTTGCCTCTTCCTCCCATGAAAAATAATTAGAATTTTAATTAAAAATTAAAGTATTTATTAATACTGACTATAGAACATAAAATAACTATTTTAAATTGATTATATAATTGATCTTAAGCAAATATGTTTCAAATTTTTTTGTCCTAGAGCTATGATTTCATAATTTAGAATTTAATATATTTTAAATAACTGATTGATAGAAAGCCACTGAAAACCTTCATTTTTCACAACTGAATTAAATTTTCTACATGTTGTGCAATAGTTACCCACTTGATCATTCATCACGAGATTTCCAGAGCGATTAGACATATTCGGCTGGCACACTTCTTTTATAGATTAAAAATCCGCTAATAACGGGTTTTGCGAAATTCAATTCTCAAGGGGGTGAGGGGCATTAGAGATCAAAATTCCCGTTCTTGAAATATTAGACCTACCGACCTGAAGTTGGTCTTTGTTACAAGAGATCCTTGCAGAGCACGTTTTGAGGAGTTAACCTTCAAGTGGAGTTGCAGTGATGTACCAGATAAATGTACTTCGGTTTTCAAAATTCAATTCCAATTCTTTTGATATCAAAAAGGATGTGCTGAAAAAATGTTTTTGAATATAATTGACAGCTCAATGATTTATATATGAATAACTTTGAAAATAATATATAGTCATCATGAAATACCGAAGGAAGCAGTGGGGAATTGACTTTGACTGTCACACACCCACTCATCTCGAGATTTCCGTAATTGTTAGATTTACAGTCTTGAACTCCGGTGGGCATGTTTCTTTTGTTCGGTAGTGATCTTTTGAAAACTGGATTTGTATAAGTGGTTTCGCTGCTAGGCGTAAGAGAGATTTTATATGCTTGAAAATACAGTGATATACGGACAGAAAACCCATTAAATACTAATTAACTAAGTGGTCACGTGGGGAGCAGAGTCACCCCAAGCTGTCGAAAGCTTTAATTCTGGAAAAACTGCTTTTTTGTAACCAATGACCTTTTCAGTATCCTCCTATATGGCATATTCAAGGGTTCTAAAATGCATTTGTCACATATGTCCCTCTTTTTTGGGAGTGGCAAATGTTTTTTACTGACTTAAGGTACTTGGGTTGACTGAGTTCCCCGCGCAAACACTTAAGCATGTTGAGCTAACGTTAGTATCGAATGCACGACTTCACCGGGTCAATTCACTTTATTTATTTATTTTTGTTTTCTTTTATTAACTAAATCATTCTTTCCAAGAAATCTAATTAGGAGTTATCACTTAAAATAATTCAATGTATTAAATGAAAATAATTTGACCTCAGTATTACTTTTTGTTTATCTTTCCATCTGTACTGCTAAATTTTGTTGAATTCGCCAAGGCTTAGAACGGTTATACCTGCTAGTAAGGAATGCATAAATTATACTGATTCTTTAAAAACTATAGTTTTATCTTTGTATCTCTGGTTCAATACATAAACACTGATACTTACGCAAAAATTAAAGAATCCTTTGAATTTGAAATTTCAAAGAACAGAAAACGAAATTTGTAAACCAGTATCTATTAAGTTTAGCAAAAATTATGTTCTGGTCTTGCTGAATGTTAACTAAAGGTTTGTTTGACTAAAATAGCAATTGTTTTCGTCATGAAGTGCGTGCAACTTAAATAGAGAAAACAAATAAAATCTATACAAGGAGTGAGTGAATATTAACGTACCACTGTTCAGCTATACACGATCTAGACAAAGAAACAAAGTGCTTAAAATTCGGTTCATTTTCAACTAGTTATGCCTTATAATATAAGGAGTGCTTATCCAATTTTACAAAAAAGCGCTGAAAACTAAAGTTATTTTGAATATCAATTCAAAGAATTAAAACAATAATTATATATCATTTTGGTGCAATTTTAAACTTTTTTCGTAAATCGACTGAAAGCTCTCACAGAGTGAATCGATATTTTATTTAAAAAATTAACTTCTGTAAAAAAGTTTATTTTACATTTTGAAAAATGAAGTGAGCAAAAATAAATTATTGTTCAGTAAAAGATAAAATTAAAATTGATTTTCAGGTAATTTTTTGAAACATTTATTTATAAGAAAACCTTTTCCTTTTTTTTTTTAGTTTTTTTTTTTCATAAACTAATTCTACTTCTCAGAACATGAAATAATAATTAAATTTCATTACATAAGACAGGGCGAGTACAAATGATGTACCCGATTTTAAAAAAAATCCTATTATCGAAACTACTACACATATTACAATAATAAGTGATGCATGAATATAAACACAAATACGCCAATTTTTTTTTATGTAACGGATGTTCGATAGGTGACCCTCTCGTTACGAGACATACATACGTCCAATCTGCAATCCAGTTCATTCCATACATTTTGCAACATACCTCTATCAATAGTTCGTAATGTTGCACAAACGCTTACTCTTGTCTACCGTTAATTGTTGTCAATTTTAAATGATACAGCTTGAAATTTAATTTGTCTTCTTAAAATTTCCATACTGTTTTCTGAGGCATTCCAAATTTACAGGCGACAACTCTCGTAGATATCCGTAGATTTTGAACAAAACTCTGCCTGCCTCACCCTCTTCCTTGAACCTTTCGAGAAAGCCGTTGGCCACTGCTTTTTTCTTTATACTCAAACAACTTGTTTCCTTTAATTGATGATACCATTGAAGAATGTTCTTGTTGGTTGGTGCTTCTTATTTGTAGCGATTTCTAAATACACGTATCACCGAAATAACTGACAAGCTCGTACATATTCTAATATGCAAAACTCTTCTCTGTTTTTTTTCAAGCCACGTTTGGATTTCTTTCAGTATAATCTTGAATGTGCTGTTGATCATCGGTAGAAAAAAGTGTTTTGTTTATCTTAACATTCCTGTATTACTTAATACATTAGTTGCGAAAATATGATTTTTTTAAATCGGATCCACATCATTGTTACTTAACATATACATGTAACTTCATGTAACATAATTTCCTAACGTTTGGAATCGTTCTACGAATCTTCCTTCAAATTTACTACATTCGATGTTTTTCTATATATCTAGCATTATTCCCTCTTAATTTATTTAATAACTCTTATTTAATTTATTAAAATGTATTAATAGAAACAGCATAAGAGTAACAGTCTAGTTATTAGAGTGAGAGTAAGAATCGTAATATATTAAAAGCTTGAGCCGCACGAATTTCATTCTAAATTAAAACTTCTTCAGTTTATTTTAAAATTAATTACCTTATATATTATTATGTTCAACTAGTAAGATATTTACTTTATAATATTTTAATTAGAAGTTTGGAGAATGTTTGACAGTTGATTTCAAAAGATTTGTTATAAATTTTAATTTTTTTATCTTCTCAAAAGATGTTATTCTAACATTTTTAACAAACAAATTAATTTTTGCTTAACTATCATAAAAAATAATGGAAAAAGGCCCCATTTTATATGAAAACTTTAAAAGCAAACATCGAGATAAAAGTTAGAAAAAAATCTGATGATTCATAACATGCTAAACTATTCCAAATAAACTTCATTTAAAATAAATAGTAAGAAAATGCGCGTTTGTTTATTGCTTCATATTTATGTATACTATATCCTGAAATTACTAAATTCAAAAAATATATGTTGTTTTAGGAGCGAGAAACATTAATTCAGCGGAAACAGTACATCTGTTGGTAACTTAGCTTCCCAAGCATTAATTATCTTAACCATTTATCAAAGTAGCATATTTAATTCGGGAATCTAGTATCCAACGGAAATTTATTTAGTACTTAATAGTAATTAAGAACATGTTAAGGAAAATAACTTTATTAAATTTGATGAGTTCAATCTACTTCAATAATTAAATCTTTAATATCGTGAAGATGTGTTTGAGAACAACTCTGTAGACGAATTAAATTGAATGATATGTAATAAGGAAGACATTTTTCCTGTGTATCACATTTCTCATTCCATCTGCAAGGTATATACATGCCTTTTATCTAAATTTTCTGTGTAATTATTATCTTTTGAAATGAAGTTCTGTATAATTTTTTAATTGTTTAACATATATTTTTCCAAACGGAAAAATATATAATACAGAAATTTTATCCATAAATATCAGAACTTCATGACGTGAAACATTCATTGACAATTAAATATAAAAAATGAGTAATACTTATTTTGCTTGGCAATCAATTTAAGACAAAGTGTTATTTCTTCCTTTTAGGCATCCATTTAAGCAGATGAGTTATGTTAAAACAACACAGTTAAAAACGGATATTATCAATGTATTCTTACAAAAAAATAAAATCGCAAGTCAATATGTTACAAACGTTTTGCAGTAAATATACTTTGGAAAATATCAGTAAAGAGTCAGCTATTTTGAAATGCAATAATGGGTATGTGAACAATTTATTTATTTATTTATTTTTTTGCCATTGGAAGTAAAAAAAAATTCCGAGACACACATGAAACAAACACTAGATATACAATAATGAGCTTTAAAGTGAAGACAAATGAGAGCATATTTAAATTCACTAGTGAATCTGGTGAAAGCTAAAACCTCTTAATAGCCCTCTATCAACACTAAAAAAAGAAACGAGCTTTACAGTAGTCGCATACGATGTGTAACATCTGACATGTTATTGTGGTAAATTCGCAATAGCAACTTAAATCCTGAAAAAATGAATCAAGTATGATTGGAAATAATTTTCTATGGAATAATTATATCTTTAGTGCAAATTTTATTTAATTAACGCAAGGAGTAACGCAATTTTTTTTCAAAAATAATTATTCTTGTTCAATTTGGGGAAGAGCGGTAATGATAACTAAAATATGACACATATGCTTGTAATTTCAAAATATTTAAAACCGTTGAAAAATAGCGTCAATAACAGAACCGCTGTTAGTTGTAGAAACATTTCGATTTGTGTTCATTTCGAGCTTGAGTTCATCATTCAAAAAAGCTATGAGTGGCTCGGCTTCTAGCAAACTGAAGTTAACTTTAAAATTACCACTCAAAATCATGGGAATCGAGTTACAGTGTTTTTTTTAAAGAGCAGAACTACCTTCGGTATATGGTAAAAGTAAAAAATGCAGCGAATCTTTAATTTTTTGAACCGTTAGATTCGGAGAAATGTATCCGACTACCGAAATCACACTGTTTGTCGATTTTCGACTAAGCATCCTGCCGCACATGTGTCCCCAATATCTTGACTAACAATACCCAGTCCACTTGTTTGACAAAAAGTCATATCCATATGAGGAGCCACAACATGTGAGTTGTTCTGTTTGCGATCGCAACACAAGCTGCTCTGTATTCAGGTCATTTAAATTGTACGCAGCAATCAAAGTCAGGTATCGAAACATGTTCCCCATTATCTAACCACGTTTCTGCAACTTGAGTAACGTACAATTTTGTGAAATAACGTCGAAATCTGTTTGGTGAGCCTTCAGACTTTGACAATTGAGCGTAAGGATTGCAAGTTTATCCTTGGTGAAGTCTAATAAGACTTGCTGTTATGTACGAAGTGGATTTAGAGTCAAGCCCAAACGAAAAACTGAGTTTTTAAATTCGAATCTTTTGAAATGCTAAATTTAACAATATAAAAAAGGGTGGCGGCATGATGGGTACTAGAGTAGGACCCCACGTGGATAAATTGTATCTTTAGCTTTAGCTAATTGTATCTTATATAAGTTCTTTAGCTAGATCTTTACAAGATGTAGCTAAAGAACTTAGCTTCTTCTCTGATCCTAAAGTGAGAAAACAAAACAAAAACAAGGATCCCACGGCCCAGAGCATAGGGGGAGGGATCCCCTTCCCAAATGAAGGAAGAAACAGAACTTCACTGCGAGGGTAGCGAAAAGACACCACCAAGCGCGCTGATTGGTCAAATTTAACAGCGCGCGCTTCCCCAAATTCCTGTTACACATTTCCGTTCCTTTTCACGAAATCACTCCTACAAAACTCCAGCAACCAAGAAGAAAGATGTTACACATCAAAAACATTTGAAGAAAGCGGAATTCCCGTCTGTGAAAGTGTTGTGATTGGTACCGGTACTTATTTTCGCATTACCTAAGAAGTTTCAATAATTTATGCTCAATATTTTCACTATCATGAGGTGCTGTTGGTAATCCATTTCTGTTAATTGGTGACACTCACAACCACACTACTTCATTATACGTTAACTGCTGAGAGTCATTACACGTTGCTAGACAGTGAAAATATTCAACACATGAAACGCATTTGATTAGCATGAAAGGTTCCTAGATCTAAATAAAATTGAACATGCATGGAATACTTTTAGAAGACGTTTCATTGAAGATAACTAGTTATAAGAAATGATTCTTGAGTAGAGATCGGCGTTACAAGAGGAATAGGCAATAATAACTCAACAGCTCCTAGGCCACCATGTATATATTTAGCACAGGTAGATACTGAAAATTCTAAACTATATTCAGTGGGAGATCATAACCTTCACAAAGGCTGAATTTTGTTACTTTGATGAAGACTATGTGTTATAATTATGCTTCGATCTAGTGTGCAGTTGTTCTGGCAGCCAGTTTTACTATATTTCTATCTTTTCGTTTCATTTTAAAGATGTGTTTCTCCGATTATTTTACTAAATTTTTTTGGTGATATTCAAGTTGATTCGGACACATTTGAATAGTTACAATAGAAAACCCAACCCGTTCTTAGTTTCGAACAGTAATGTATTGATAATGGTTATATAAATAAGCTATTTACATTAAAATATATTACTAGCAAAATATGTGATTAATGAAAATTTATTTTATGCAGCCAATCATAATAAAATTAAAAAAATAAATAACACACACACACACACATATATATATATATTATATATATATATATATATAGCTTACAATAATAATTTTGCTTTCTGAAACGTATTTGCGTTGCGTAAACGCACTTGCCTTTATTCCTCGTAATTTATCAATTTTAAAGAAACTTAAATCAATAGTAGAATTTAACAATAAATTTAATAATATTTGAAACTTAAATCAGAACCTTGTGTACTTAAAATAGGAAAAAATGATGTATCAGCAGAGAGATTTTTAGAATTAATATTAAATAATTTCTTATTTGAAGTGCATTTTAGTATTATTGAAAAATACAGTTATATTCTTACTGAAAAATTGACTTTCATAATTTAAATGAAAAATAACTAAAAGAATAATTATACAAATTTCAAGAAACGAAATCATTTGCTTGAATCGTGTAAAATAATATAGAAAATAAAATCCTAGATAATTTCTACAAACATTCTACAGAAATGATCTAGATTTTAACATTCAAACTTGAGTTTCAAAACTATTTTCTAAGCCATTGGAAGATATTTTGGAAATCATTTTACTATTTTCAATACAATTAAATAACATATACCTAATTATTGATTAAACATGCGCGTCAAGTAAAAATTGAAACAAAATTGAAATTATTTTCTATGGCCCTTGTAGTGCATTAATAAGTAAACGAGAAAATTTTCTCTGGTAAAATTTGCTTTATTTTATTAATAACAAGTAATATAAAAAAATTAAGTGAATTCCTGCTTAGGTCAAAAAGAAAAAATTGTTTTTAATTGCTTTTCATAAAATTGTTAAAAATAATATAAATATGTATATACATATTACAGAATCACAATATTAAGCGACAAAATAGAATGCAATTTTCCTTTAGATTCTTCTATTTTTCTTTCTATATATGGTGTTGGACTATTTTTTTTACTATTCATTCATTCTTTAAATTTAATTATTCTAATAAAAAAATAATAGCAAAAAAGATCTCACATTCTTAGAAATTACACCTTCCCAGGTGGGTTTCGAACCCACGACCTTTCGATTAGAAGTCCTACGCACTATCCATTGCACTACAGGGACACAACGAACGACTTTCTTTCTATTTATGCTGTCGGGTTATTATTTTTTTTGTTACTATTTATTCGATTTTTAATTGAATTAAGGAATTAATATTTGAAAATTTATATTAACATCAAGTGTCATAAACTATAAGTTTGATAAATGTATTTGAACTTGAATGGATGAATAAAAACCATTCTATTAACAACTGAAAATTTTTTGAGAGAGTGAACTAATAGTAGGAATTGGAAAACCACCCCAAATGTTTTAAGTCTTTACGCAGTTCTTTGTATAATAATTATTATAAATAATAAGAAAGCAAGTTGAAACCTATGATTAACTTCACAAGTCTTTATACGATTCCTACATAGAGCATATTTCTTAATCTTACAAAAATGTGGTACAAAAACTTGTGCTGAAATGCAATTATAGAAAAAGTAAACCCGTATAACGGTTTATATTTCCCTTAAAAATCACAATCTGTTCTTTAGTATATTTCTATTATATTTAGAATTCAATTTTAAGCGTTGGATATTTTAAATAATACATTTCCGAATTTAAAAATCATTTAAAAGGCGTTCTCAACTCAGAAAATTTTTCGTTAAATACAAAATTATTCAGAGAACTCCTATTTCTGCATTTAACTTATACATTGAAAAAATATTGTGAAATATTCAAATGATTGATTCATATTGCATATTCTAATACCAAGACATTTTTAGCTCTTTTTAATTTTTCTATTCAGTTTTTAGTTTCTAAATATCATTACTGAAGAAGGAAAATTATAGTGAAAGACGAATTGCTTAGACTAAGTGAAGATAAACAAGCACTTTCTTCTCAATGACTGAAATTTTAAAAACCATGGAAATTTATTCCAACGAACCGTTCTTTAACGTTTCCTGGCAGATAAGCATCACAGAACATTACGTTAGAAACGTCACATCATCCTGATACGTGCATATTCAACATAAACCTTGATAGTTACGGCTTTTGTGCGCGTGCTGTACATCATTTTAATACCTGAAGAGGTGACCCGGTGAGCAGAGCGATAATGCTAGTCGGAGAATATTAATTTTGAAAGGTGACATTTCTTTTCATCAAAAGTCTCGAGTTTTATGGCCTTCTGCGACAATTTATGTGGAAAGAAAAATACTTTTCGTGTACATAATGTAACAACTTGAGTTTCCTTTCTCACAGTTTACCGGATACGAGATTTTTTTCTTACTTCGCTTGGAAATCAGTGAGAAAAGGCTGAAAATGAGCTTGCATAAAACAAAATGCATATTTATGTCATGTTTTTGGTTGTGTGTGTTATGTTTGTGTTTCGCAAGTCATCTAGGTTCTTCTATATAAGTAACAGTAGAGGGATCATTAAGTGTGAAGTGGTCCCATTCTACTGCACAGGGGAAATTGCAATGAGCTTTTTATGGGTCGAATTATATGAGTTTGTAGAACTTTAGAGTTTTCTGATTATTTCTAAGCCACATTTAGATTTAAAAAATAAGGCTGGTTTGTTTGTTTTCATTATATTTTTTTAATATCAGTGAAGTCGCTTAGAAAGTATTTTGCTTGACCGCAAAGTAGGATATTACTTTTTGAAAGGAAGACAAAAATAAATACCGTCAGAAACATATAAACGTTATTTTGTTTATATTTTTTGAGATTTTAATTCTTCGGATAGGATTTTCGAAGTCATTTATATTTAAAGTTCTGAAAAATTAAGTGGAAATCTTGCTTCAAATATAACTTACTACTTTTTACAAATATTCATTACAATAGTAGAAATTATGATTATTGACACAATTAACAATTTTCTTTTCTTTTTTTCAAACACGAATTGAAAAAAATTGATAAAAAATAGTTTAAAATTACAGCTAAATATCTGTTGTTTTTAATTTATAGTGTTTATTTTATATGCTTACCTCAAATAAGCTGAATGCAAAAGAAAGTATGCTTATTAATATTCCATAATGACACAGTTATAAATTGGTCGTTGCATTATACAGTCAACTTATTTCAACAACTTAAATAATTTTTTTTTATGATTGACGTGTCTCATAGTTTTCTTTTACAGCCAAATGAGTTAAACGAAAGACGCAGCCACTTTGATGTTTAGCTTTTTGCACCAAACTTTGAAATTATGAGAACAATAACTTGTTAGTAATTCTCCTTCCTCACTATCTCTTTCCATAATCGTCCGTCACGACACTAAACATAAACAGAATAAAAAGAAAATTCAATTTTGTTAACGAATGTAAATTAAATTTTAACTGATAAAATATTTGTATTTGTATAAAGATGTTATTATATAAATATGTTATAAATATATATTATATAAATATATTGAGAAACTTTTTAATGCTGCTCATTAAATTAGTACAGAATGTTAAAATATTTTAATAATGCAAAGTTTATTAATTCATAGTAAATATGAATTTTTCGTATAATTTCTACAATTTGCTGAAGTTATTACAATTAGATAATATTAAACTTAAGTAAATATTTGCTTTTTGAAAAAAAGAACATGGAAAGCCACGCGATAGAAGTGAAACATCTTTGGCGACTTTGGCGGTAAATGCAGGAATAGATCTAATTATATTAAACTGCTGGGATAACTTTAATCAAATAAAATTCGAACTTCATTTATTGTATGAACACATATTTATTCAATTTTCTGAAATATTTTTATTCATTTTTTTAAGAAAGACACAATAGGTGTGTGGTAACTAAAGTAGGATATAAAAATCCTCGATTATAGTCAATCAAAAAAATGTGAGACAACTACATCAATCGTGGTTCCGTGCATTGTTTTTCCTTCTTTAGAATCAGTATTCATTGTCAAATTCAGTTTCGGTTTCAAGAACTCAATGAGTGGCTTTGCTTCTTCTGAAGCAAAATTAACATTAAAGTCTCCAGTTAAGATAATCAGCTTTTAATCATCATCGGATCCAATGATTGCAGCAGCCTCTGATGTGTACTGCACTGAAACTTTATGGATAAAGATGATAAACGCTGCGACAGAACTACCTGGTGATATATAGACTTTCGCCAGGAATTGCTGCTAGTTTTGCTTTTTTTTCTTTCACGAAAATATTTTCCTCTTTTTGCATTTGTTCTAAGCTACCTGATCAGAATTTATTTTGATTCAATGGAAATAAAAATTAATAATATAAACTTAATGCATCACTAACAGAAGCCACTGTGTTTGTTTACAAGACGCTATCAATAGCAATTCAGGCGCGAACGTTAGTGACATATACACAATTCCCCAGACGCCCCCGTAACGGTAAGAGCCATGTAATGGTAATATTTTGGGTGCGTTTATTCGTTGAAAACGGCACGTTTTTATTACATAAAAACTACGAAAATACGCCATGCGAGTTCGGAACGAGAGAAGCAAGGGTACCCACTTAATGTCCCCAATACCTAAGCGCCTTTCGTCCATAGCAGCAAGATATATTTTTGATGCACCCCCTTAGTAATCGTCCAACTTTTTCAGGGATATGACGAAGTCACGTGGTGTACCCCCCCCCCTCCGCTCTCTATCTACTTACAATGGCGACGTTTCGGAGGATGGACGGAATCACTACTTCCGTTCGCTTTTTCACTGTTACACAAAATTGGGTAAATTTCCCGTTCACACCCGTGAGTAAAGAAGTTTCACTTGAAAAATATGTTTTTTAATCATTGTGTATAAGAAATGAGTGATGTGTCATTATATGACAGTGTTCTTTTTTCCGAAAAAAGTCTATCAGTTTTTTTAAAAAAAATTATTCATATATTATAAAAGAAATATCTATATTCGTGTTCAATTTTTTATAATGATGACGCAATCTACTACTCTCATCCTTAAAAGATAATAAGTTAAAGCATTACCTCAAAAAATTTTCATTAAAATATAGCAAAATTACCCATGTATATATATACAGAGAGACACACATTTTCAAAATTAATATAGTGGTAAAATAATGTTTTTGCTTACATTTCCTCATTTTCTAAGTTAGTTATTTCATTTTATAAAATATATATATTCATTATATATATACAGGGTGTTTCATAAATGATGGGAGTAACTTTAAGGGGTGATAGTACACATCAAGACGAGTAATAGTAAATAGGAAACCAAGTGTCCCAAACGTCTTCCGAAGGAGAAAGGCGCCATCAAAGTTTAGGGTCCTAAATTTCAAATGATGATAAAAAACGGAAAAAGGATCGATTCATTTGCGTTTTCACTAAAATCATTCTTTAAACTAGTATTTTCTTTAAAAAAAGTTTTAAAGACAAAGTTAAAAAATGCCGTTAGAGGGCGCTCTAGACTTTGGAGTACCGAACAACTACCTTTTACCAGTATTTTTTTAAATTTTGTTAAATGTTTACAAAAACTTAGATTTTAACTTGAATTTTGAGCGCAAAATTGAAACCATCGGGAGCGGTTAAGTGGCGCAAATGTAACCGCGATCGGGGGGGGGGATTGAAATGCTCGTATGTAATGATCAAAATAAAAAACGATAAAGCAAACTTTAAGAGGCGATAGTACAACAGAAAAACAATCAACTTTGATTAGAAAATGCATGATTTGAATTCAAACGCAAACGTGTTAGAGCATCTTCAAATTTTATCCATGCAAGCATTATAGCTGCAAGTTTCTGGAAGAAGAACATGAAATTGTGATATGGGGAAGAAGAAGAACGCATATGCAAATTGGTATTAAGATAAAAGCCACTGACCCGAGTGTGCAAGTGTAAATCACGGTACAAACGTAACGAAAGATGTTGCCCTTCACTAATCAAGAAAAGGCTGATATGCACTTCATCTACGGAACTGCAAATGGGAATAGTGCAGAGGCGCGACGATTTTTTTTTTGTACGGAAAAAAGTTTCCCATCCCTTGGCCTGCACGATCGCCCGATCTTTCATGCCTGGATTTCTTTTTGTGGGGACACCTGAAGAGAGTCTTATGTATGAGACTCCTATCGAATCTGCAGAAGAACTCGTCGCCTGACTTTCGGCAGCTGCAGGAGAGGTGCGCGATACTCCTGGCGTGTTTCAGAGGGTTCGTGGATCCCTTCTTCGCCGTTGTACCGCATGCATCGCCTCTAACGGTCAGTGTTTCGAACAGCTATTGTAATCATTTCTAATTAAACTTTTTTTTATAACGTAAATGTTCTTTGTTTCCTTTTTTGTCTCTTAAAACGAAATCTGTTTCAGCGCCCTCTATCACCTTCGGGTTAAAATTACGAGTATGGTTTCTTTCATGAATTTTGCTTGTTTTGGTGTTGTACTATCGCCTCTTAAAGTTTGCTTTATCGTTTTTTATTTTGATCATTACATACGAGCATTTCAATTTTCCTCCCCTTAACGCGGTTACACTTGCGCCACTTAACCGCTCCCGATGGTTTCAATTTTGCGCTCAAAATTCAAGTTAAAATCTAAGCTTTTGTAAACATTTAACAAAATAAAAAAAAATACTGGTAAAAGGTAGTTGTTCGGTACTCCAAAGTCTAGAGCGCCCTCTAACGGCATTTTTTTAAACTTTGTCTTTAAAACTTTTTTTAAAGAAAATACTAATTTAAAAAATGATTTTAGTGAAAACCGCAAATGAATAGATCTATTTTTCCGTTTTTTATCATCATTTGAAATTTAGGACCTTAAACTTTGATGGCGCCTTTCTCCTTCGGAAGACGTTTGGAACACTTGGTTTCCTATTTACTATTACTCGTCTTGATGTGTACTATCACCCCTTAAAGTTACTCCCATCATTTATGAAACACTCTGTATATTAGGTTGTCAAATACGAAATGGAGCAAAAAATGCACATAATTGAATTTGATTTTTTTCAAACTGAAATATATGTCAAGAAGTGAAAAAATGTATCTTTCACACGAAAAACAAATTATGCCAAAATATGGCGTCTAAATGAAGTTATGTGCTTAATCTATCTTTGCTCTATTTCATACTTGACAACCTTTTATGTATATATATACGAGGCATGTTTTTTAAGTAAGTACCATTTTGCGATTCCGCCGCCGCAGCGCTCCGGTCGGCGTTCCGCGCATGCTCGCTGGTTACCTACATCTCTTGTCTACGCACTGACGCCATTACAGTCTGATTCTTCATTGTATACGTTGTTTACTGAGTGTTTAAGATGCCTCCGACAATCGTGAGTCCCGCTGATTGTGAAGTACGGGCTGTTATACGATTTCTTAGTGCTAAAGGCATAAATCCGATCAATATTCATCGTGAGATCTGTGAAGTTTACGGACAAAATATTATGAGTGATGGAATGGTAAGGAAATGGGTGAGAGCATTTAAAGATGGCCGCACAAATGTGCATGATGAAGAACGGAGTGGGCGTCCTTCGGTCGTTAATGAAGATTTGGTGCAGAAAGTGGACGAAAAGGTGAGAGAAAACAGACGCATTACAATTTCATCATTGTCCGACTGCTTTCCTCAATGTTCTCGTAGTGTTTTGTATCGCATTGTGACCGAGAACTTGAATTACCGGAAATTGTGTTCACGTTGGGTTCCAAAAATGTTGACGGATTTGCACAAAATCCATCGTTTAGGCAGTGCATTGACTTTCCTTGAGCGGTACTACAATGAAGGTGAAGATTTTTTAGACCAAATTGTTACTGGTGACGAAACATGGGTGGCCTACGTCACACCAGAATCGAAACAACAATCCATGGAATGGCGACATTCATCATCACCCAAAAGAGTGAAGTTTAAGCAAACAATTTCTGCCCGGAAAATCATGTGCACAGTTTTTTGGGACAGAAAAGGAGTATTGCTAGTGGAGTTTCTGCCTCGTAATGAGACAATCAATGCAGCGTCTTATTGTGAGACATTGAACAATCTGCGTCGTGCAATCCAGAACAAAAGACGTGGCAAGTTGAGTAAGGGCATCGTTTTTCTGCATGGACAATGCCCGTCCACACGTGGCTAATCGGACCAAAGATCTCATCAAATCTTTTAAATGGGAAACTCTAGATCATCCTCCATACAGCTCTGATCTGGCGCCCAGCGACTACCATTTGTTCCTGAACTTGAAGAAACACCTGGGCGGTCAGCGTCTTCAAGACGATAACGAAGTCAAAACATTTGTGATACAGTGGTTAACAAGTCAGGCGGCAGAATTTTATGAGGATGGTATTCAAAAACTGGTGCCACGTTATGACAAGTGCCTCAATATTCACGGAAATTATGTAGAAAAGTAGATTAAGGTACAGGCTTGCATGCAAAAATAAAATTATTGCGATATCTTTGCACGTCTTTTTTTTAATTTCTAAACGGTACTTACTTAAAAAACATGCCTCGTATTAATGCTTTAATTATTTGCTTTGAACTTTTTTTCTATAATTTTTATTCTTCAGGCTTTAAAAATTCAAGAAAATATTCTTCGAATCTTGCGTAAAAATTTGAATATTTTCTAATGCAGTTTTCAGAAAGAGGAACGGAAAATATGCATTCTGAAACTAAATACTTCACATTTCATTTAAATAGACCATGTATTATTACCAACTATATTATTAAAAATACATCAGTAATTTCATAATGAATTATGATGATACTTTGTTACGTTAATATCATGTTATAACAATAATTTGCTAATCTGAATGGAAGTAATTAGAACTTCTATATGCATTTGCTTAGTAAATCCATACATATTCATAATTCTAACAGTCCGTTATATTTTATATACTTATTAGAAAAATATAATTCAAAATCAAATTTTGGCAATAAAAAAAGGTTTACATTATGCCCTGCAATAAAATGACGAAATGTGTCACTAGGGTTTCATGTATTATGTATAAGTTAAGTAATTATAAATACAATATTTATCGAAAAATATGGAACTTTTATTAAAATATATTTTAATGATATCACAAAAAATTTTTAATCATTTATATTCAAAGTATTATTTTAAGGGATTTTTTTTCAAATAATTACAATGTACTTATAAAATTGTTTAAAAAATGTTATGGCATAACATTTCTAAGACCCATTTTTTGAAAAAAATTTAAAAATTACATGGTTTTAAAATATTTTGTTATGGAAAATGCTTCTATAATAATCATATTTTTTCCATATATAGCTAAAACTTCTTCTCATAGAAAGAACTAGGATTGAAGAATTCATATTATTTTCAAAGTTACTACCAAACAAAATAAATACTGGTACTTTTCTGTTATTTTTAGAGCGTTTTTCACGTAGTGGAACAAAAGCACTATTAGGACGCAAATTTCGTCTTCGTCTTCGTTCCATATTTTGTCGTACCTTTTTCTCAGCCAATGAGCGACCAATTGACCTCAGGTTTTTGGCATTTGGTCGCATTTGTGCTCTAGATGAGCCGAATCATATTTAAATTTTCCCATAGTTTTTCCGAATTTTCCTACAAATTTTCCTCAATTTCGCTAGTTTATAACAAAATAAAAAGTTCATTAGTTGCATTATTGTAAAATACAACATGTGAAAAACGTGCTAAAATTACTTGGTTATGCAAATGATTGATATCTTGTTTTATTGTCTGAAGTATTAAAATCTAAATAAATCCATTCCTAAATTATGTATTCCCAAAATTAAGTCATTCACGAGCTATGTATCAAAACACTTCTACCAAACTTTATATAAATATACGAAAAGGTTTATGAGTTACACATTTTAAAAATTGTAATTTTCTAAAAATAGGGTTTGTAACAAAATAGAATTGAAGGTAAAAGTTACATAGGAAATAAAAATAAATATATCAGATAAGCCAGATTTTTCAAAAGGCTTTATATAGTTTTATTTTGTTTCTTTTTTTAAATGTATTCAGCAGATGTTTTTAAAACAGAGGTGTGAAAATGAATGCTAATAAAAGGGGATTTCAACTTCCGGTTTCAAAATAGAAACTCTCGGTTTTGTTGTTTTTTTTTTTTGACATCGACTTAAGTTAAAACTTTTATAACTCCATTTTTTCAAAAGAAAAGTAGTTTTTCAAAGCTAAGAATTCAAAAAGTTTGTTTTATATATATTACATATATGTGGCAAATATTTATTGCTGCTCTGACTAGTCATACTTAGGTTTATAACTATTTGAATGTATTATTATGGATTATATATATATATATATATATATCAAAAGGAAGAGCAAATAAATAATAAGAACAAAGAACAAAACAACAATTAACATAAAAATATAAAATAAATAAATGAAAATCAAGTCAATAAAAGAAATAAAAAAGCAACCAAGCGAGTCAAAAAGCAATTTTGGACTTAGGGCAGATTAAGTGGTGTTAAACTAGTTTGAGTAGTGTTAAACTAGTTTAATGACGTCAATCTTCTCTCTTTGCAACTCGGCAAGAAAAATCAAATAAAATAAATAAAAATTTAAAGTATATAAAATAAACTAAACGTATATAAGAACTCATACAAAGTATGAGTTTGTTCGTCTGCTATTCTATACAACAATTTTTCCTAAAATCCTAAAGCAGAAATTGCACACAGACACACACACATATATATTGTATATATATATATATATATATATATATATATATATATATATATATATATTTGTACCATGTTATTTATGAATAAATCCTTTAACAAAATTAATTTTTCAGGTATATTTCAGAAATATCAATCCTTTTTTCCTATTAAAAATATTATTATTAAAAAGGCTTTCAAATATAACAAGAAACTTGGTAGATTTATTTTCAATTATAATCAAGTTTCGGAGCTCCTATGTCCGGAGCAGTGTAAATGCTATTTGTATTGTGATTATATCGATGAATATCATCAGCACGTTGTCACTGGAGACCTTGGCATTGTAAAAGATGATTTATTGAGAAATTTTATGGAAAAAGGTACTGGCTTTAGACTTATGATCACAAAAAATAAATCCAACGTTGTAAAACAAATCACAAGATATTTGGATACTTTCTACCTTAAAATGGCTATTAAATACGGAATGACGATAGAAGCATTCAATCAATTTAGATCTCTTGTAACAATAGAAATTGGAAATTTGGATTTCAGCGTTGAAAATGAAATTATGTATAAAGACCTTAAAGTATCGATAGATAATATTCAAAAGGATTTCGTGATAACTTATGTTGATAAAATCTCTGCTAATTATGCAAAAATATGTAAATATTTTTATAGTAAATTATTAAGTGATCATATTTTAAAGAATAATGCATTTCAAAAGTCGATTCACAGTAATAGAGAAGATGATAATCGTCTTTTGGCTTTAAACAAAAGATTAAATATATTCATCTCAAAACTATTAAATGCCCACGAATTTTTTTAACACCAAAATTCCACAAAAATCCAATAAAATTCCGTAGTATTACTAATGGGTATAATACATATATAACGAAGTCTGGGAAGATTTTACAATCCCTTCTTCAAAATACTATCGATGGCTTTCAACACACAGCAATAATTAAAAATAGCTTAGAGATTGTTAGAGTCACGAAGGATATGGCAGTTTTTTCCATGCACGGCTTTGACTTCGAGGACCTTTTTAATTCTATTGATATAGATGATATGATTAGAGTTCTACATTTAATTTATGATAAATATGATTTGCATAATTCAATGAAAAAGGAAAAATTTGATATCCTGGTTAATCTTGTTTTACAAGAAAATTTCATAGCATTTGATCAAAATCTTTTTAAACAGATCAGAAGATTACCTCAGGGTGGTCCTGCCAGTAATAGTTTAGCTAACTTATATTTACATTTTTTCGAAATTGATCATATTTTGGATGATTCTTTCTTATTATACCGTTATATAGATGATGTAATAGTTTTTGGTAAAAATAGTGATTTCAAACCAAATATTTTGTTCTACCCTGACAATCTCAACCTTCTTAAAACTAATTTTAACTCTAATATGGTTAATTCCTAGATTTAGACTTGCATCTTATTGACAATAGAGTAGTCTGTAACATTTATGGCAAAAAAGATTCTTTTAGTTTCCATGTAATTAAAATTCCTGTATGGAACAGCAATTTGCATCTATCAATTTACAGAAATATTGTTTTGAATTTTTTACTTAGGAATGATAACTTAACTACCAACAAATAGATAAATTTAATAATATCAAGAAATTCTTCCAATGCTGCTTAGATCATGACTATCCTTTTAACTTCTTAAGAACATATATTCATCACAAATACATTAATCGTCTTGCTATTTCTGATTTCAAAACCACCATACAACAATAGGATTTCAAAGTCAGCATTTTAGTGGTTTTGCTGTGAAGATTCTGTTTTAACACTCTTCACGCAGTTTATTTTTTAAACACCCTTCTTAAAAATCCTATAATATGAAAAATTTCTATATTTTTAGCAACCAAACCAAATTTCTACATTTTGACAACCAACCAATTTTCTACATTTGTGACAACCAACCAAGTTATATCCTACTAAATTTGAATGTAATCTTTCTTGGCGTCTTCCTTACAAGTTGGTATAAAGGATGCGTTTAAGTGCAATTTAGATTTTTATCACAACATATATAAGCGTTCCATCGGTTTCAAGAGTGTTGGATCTCCTGGAGTAAGCTCTGTGAGCAGAAGTTTTAAAATCTTTTTGGAAGAATCCTTTTACTGGGTAATTCTTTTGATATTTTTCTGCTTAAACATTTTGGGAGAATTTTTGCTTAATAGTAGTCGGTTGTTCTTTCATATTTCTATGAGATTTTTTATACTTTGGATTTTTTATATTTTGGATTTTGTATACTTTAAATTTCTATTTATTTTATTTTGGTCTTTCCTACCGAGTTGCAAAGGGGGAAGGTTGGCGCCTTCAAACTAGTTTAACCCCACTTATTCGGTCCTAAGTCCGAAATTGCATTTTGACTCGCTAGGTTCTTATTTGTATTTCATTAGATTTGATCTTATTTTTTTTCCCCTGTTATGTTCTATTTTTTATATAGATTTTTTCCATATATATATATATATATATATATATATATATATATACATAATGATCAATTCTCTGAGATTCAATTTTTTAAATGTAGTCATATACCTCATTTTATAGGCTATAAGATATTTTAAGATACCTGAATTATAAATTTTTAAAATATGTCTATACTCGAATAAATTATTGTTTCACATAAACATTTAAAACGATATTTATACGGTTGTTAGATATTTATTTTATTTCATTATTTTTTTATTTATGAATATGATTATTTATTTACTTTTTTGAGTATTTTAACTTAAAAAATGCCTTTTTTTTAAATAACATTAAATACCCATTCATTTCAGGGCTTATTACACTAATGAATTTAGTATTTTTTTCTGATTCTTTTAAAACGTATTTTATTTTTCCGATTTTTATAAAATAAGTATTTCCGATTTAAAATAAAGTCATTGGACACTGATTGGATTTTTTTTTTAATTTTAAAACTTTAAGAGATTATTCCAATTAAAAGAATGAGTTTAATCTAAAATCTGATTTAACAAATAATTACTATAAAATTTAAAGACATTTCAATAAAGATTAAAAGAAAAGTAAGGGAATCGAAGCACATTTTGTTTGTCCAGCACAACATGATAAGAAAATACATTCAAATAATATAACAATGTGCAGCTATGTACTTTTAAATTTATTTAAATATTTTCGAATTAAATTTTGGTGGAGTTAAGAGATAAAATGATAAAATGTATTTTCAAATATTATTTAATCTCTTAAATACTGATTAAAGTTACGTGATTCGCTCTCCAGTACCATCGTTTTTCCCACAGGCTTGTGTATATAGTGTATTTGGCAGAAAAGAAAAAGCCCAAATAAGCAAATTTTTCTGTGGAAAATATCCTTCACAAACACTGTTAAGGTCATTTTATTGAATTTCAAACCCTTCGGAATAGTTTTGCTGATAGCAAGGTAAAGAAAAGGACCATACTATTGAAAAACGTATATATACGACCGGGACACTTCATGTACATGTTGAGGGACTTGTGTATATACAACGTTTCCAGTTAATTGGATAAGAGGAAATTTACATTATTTTTAAATCAACACATTTGAAAAATAAAACGCGTTTTGAAACTGAAAATTCATCCATTTAGCACTCCATTAGGCGCGCTAATCTCTCAGATGCATAATGAAAATAATTTTTGTGTCGCGCCCACACACACGATGAGAATGCAAACGCACCATTCTTTCTTCTATCGGTCTTTCATCACTCGCACTAGGATTCAGTGCTAATGACGTGGCCGACCGCTTCATATTTTGAGAGGCAGAGGCACTTGAATCTGACAGATGCCGCGTGGCCAACTATGCCATGCTTAATATCTTTTCAATTTTTAGTTACTTTATAGTTTTTTTTTTAAAAAAAAGAGTGTAATTTTCTATTTTATGCTAACATAACTTGAAACAAATATTTTGCAAATTCTTTATAAGATGGTTTTTCTGCTCGAAATTGAGATGGATCTGAGAGATGCCATGCGAAGGAAGCCTGATAGTGTCATTCACATGCCTTGTTCATTACGACTCAGGATTGAATAAATATTTGATGTCCAACGCTATGTTCAAGACGAAGAACCAACACCAAGAACTTAGGAAGTACTTTTCCTTTCGTCAAGAGATCAAGGAAAGAAGAATATCAAAATGTGCCTTGAACATTGTAAGAAGATTTGGAAGTCTGTAAAAAAGATCTCAAAATGTATGTAAGCAGTGGTGATAGTGTTAATATATATATATAAAACCATTATCCTTGTGATGTGTTTTTTTTTAATTTAAAAGTCTGATTATAGCTTAAATATTTTATTGCGACGTGTGTAACATACGTATGTACCTACAGGAGTCAAGTTTGTGCGACAATATTTTATTAAAAATGCTTTTTAAAGCATATTTTTTATTATTTATTATAGACGTATTAGTTTTTTTTTATTGAGACGGTTACCAGGAAGGTTTCAATTTCTTTTTATTTCCTCTAATTTTTTTTTCACGAATTCATACGTAAACCAACTTTTTCTTCCTACTTTTTCGAGCTACATTCCTGTTTTCTCCACCTTTTCCTTTAAAATCTCATAGCTCATTTGATTGTAACATTTAATCTTTAATGCTCTGGTGCAACAGGTAGATAGGTACCACCATATACTATCTATTACTTAAGTAACAACTTATTACTTTGATAGAGGTAGGTAATGTTATAGATAATACAAAATTTAAGATTCTCTCTCTCTCTCCAGAAACAAACACTGTACCTTTTGTCAATGTTTTATGCATAGTACTATGCTTTGATGTAAAATTTTACAAATAAAATGATTAAATCATCTTCAGATATAAGTATGAGGTAATGCAACTGAGAGATGCAGAACGCCCATCGTTGGAACTTCTTGAAGCACGCCTAGCGGAGAATTAAGTTAAATATTTTTAAAAGAATCATTAATCAGCAATGATTTCCAAATTTAAAATAATTCTAGAAAATACAATTAAATATTAGTTACTAAAACATTTAAGGTATCCGAATACTCTAAAGTTGTGAATTTTGCCAAAAACTGAAAAAACTTTTTTATGATTTTATTTTATAGGCACTTTTACTAGCTTTATAATACCAAGTTTATTATTTTCCGTTCCCTAGAACAAAAACTACAAGTGTTTTAGTAAAAGCAGATACGATTACTATAAGTAAAATGTCATACTTTAAAACGAGTTTTTCTTTTTTTGAAAATGCTCAAACGGGGCCAGCGATTGCTAAAAAAGTTTTGAAAATAATTCACTGAAATTTTTTTGTGCATGTTTTATATAATAGTAGAAGTGTTTTGACCTTCAGATTTATCAATCACTGTTTTATTACAAAATTTACAGTCCCTTACGTGAATATAATCACTGTTATTTTAAGCAGTTCCATATAATAACTAAGATAAAGTGCCCTTGTTTTTGTAAAAATGAAATATCTTTTATCCTGAAGGTCATTTCAAAAATGTATAACATAGCAACCCATCAGAATTGAAAAATTTAAAACTTGTTTACAAACGTTTTGTTCAGAATGGGTCACGTTTATGTTATTTTTTGTAAATTTTTACCCATTTTCCCCCATTTTAATTATAATAACTGTTTTTTCTCTTCTTAATTTTAGCATATTTTTCTTAAAATGTACTGAAGAAATCTAAAAGAAAAACAAATAAATTCCCATATCTCCATTTTTTTAAATAAAATTTGTCTCAAGTAGTCGGATACCTTAATATTACATATTCAGTAAGAGAAATTTAAGGAGAAAAAATGTTGCAGCAAAATTACAGATTTTTTAAATAATGTTTTAAATAATATAATGTGTAATTTTCAAAATTTCTAAATACTTTTACAAAAGTACAAGCTGTTTAACAAATTGCAATTAACGTTTTAATTTTTGAACATTTATTGAATTAGTTGTTATCTTCACATAAAGTCTGATTGAAAGAATTGAAGCTAACAAAATGTATTTTTTAAGTATAAATAGCGTGTAAAGCATTGCTCATTTATTACTAAAATACAAGTATTTTTTAACATTTACAATTAGTTTAAGACGTATTCATCATGATTTAATTAATTATGAAATTATAAGTTGTATTAATATGAGATGAGAAATATGCAATTAAACTTTATTTAATTTTATGTGAATCTCATTTTTAATATTTAACATATTTAAATATTCACAGATTTTACTTTTACACTACATCTACAAAATGAAATCATTGTTAAACATAGGAATTAAAATATATTGTGAAAAAATATACAGTAAAATAAGTTTAATCATAATAAATGGACAATAAATTATCTAGACATTTCTTGATATTCACTAAAACGAAATGTGAAATAAATTGCTTATTGTTTGAGCTGAAAAGCAATTTCTAGCTCAAACAACAGTTTTGCGCAAAATAGCATAAAGTTAACTATTCATTATGTGACTTAGCTGCAGGGAAAATATAAGTAATGTAAAGTGACATTGTTTTTCTCTTTTTTTTAAACTCTGCCAATACGCCTCAAACTCAAAAATTCTTTTATAAATCTGATCTATGTGTTCAACATCATGAGAAAGACAATCTCTTTTTTCCCCTTCATGCCCTACGATAGTAGCACTATTTTTACGTCGTAATTCAGTTTGTGAAGCGTGTCAGTTTTGGCTCCCTCGTAGAAGCTGTGAATCGTTAATGGCGACAAGTAGGTTCTCTTCTCAAAAACTTTTATAATGATACCTCAGGGAACGAGTCCAGCTTTCTACAGCTCTCAAAGAAAAACGAATTTAACGACGCATGGCCGTTATACAAATGTTTAATGGCTGCGAACGTAATGCCCGAAAGCGTGCGACGCCTTATTTTTTTCTTGCTCAGGTAACGCGGATTTTTACCGTGCTTTGTGGTCACTGTTTATTATCATGGGACACATCAAAAAGCAGTCGACGCAAGTGGTAGTTAGAATAACGCGCCGGAAAAGATGGAGAAAAATGTAGAAGAAAAAAGATTGAAAAGTGGCTGAATTCCATTTTTTTGCTCCTTCCCGAGGCTTTATGGTTTCATTTTTTGAGATTTATTTTTTTAATGTGAAAAAATTTGCTTTAGTTGTGTAATATCATGTTCATAGCTGAGCACAATTATAAAGTTAAAGAGATATGTATTTCACTATTAAGAGTATTTAAAGCACATCGAAATTAAAGCGTCATTTAAATTAATGTTTGATTTTAATAGTTTAAATTGCATGATATAAACCATATATTTGATTGTTGAACTGGTGATTTCTTTTATCAATTATGATTCATGTGAGAATGATGATGATGATTGTCACAAGGAAATACGAAATGACGCTCTTATCAATAGCAACATAACGAATGACCCACCTTTTACCATCCATGAAATTGATGCTGTTATTAATAAATTGAAGTTAAGAAAGTCACCTGGCCCTGACTCCATTCCTAATGAAGTTGTCAAGAAATTGCATGTAATGCACCCTGGACTTTTCCTAAAAGTTTTTAATTCATGTCTTCGTCTCAAGACCTTTCCTCTCTGTTGGAAAAAAGCTAGGATTATCCTGATTCCCAAAGTGAACGACGTCCGTATCCCTAATTTAGACAACCTTAGGTGTATCAGTTTACTGTCAACTTTGGGTAAATGTTTTGAAAGACTCATTATCAACAGAGTGGCCTGGCGTTTACACAAAGATTATTTTTTCAATAAAAACCAATTTGGTTTTATGCCACAAAAATGTACTGAGGATGCCTTGATGAAACTTAATGAAATTGTTTTAAAAGGAAAAAAGAGAAATTTTCATACAATCCTAGTTTTTTTGGATATTAAAGGAGCTTTTGATAATGCTTGGTGGCCTGGTATTCTGAGCCTTTTAAAAAGATCTAACATTCCTAACAACTTATTTGCTGTAATTTCCAGCTTCTTGAAGGATAGATCTGTGACTTTATCTTTAGGTCATTCCTCAAAAGAGAGATTTTTAAACAAGGGATGTCCTCAGGATCAGTTTCTGGACCTTTTCTCTGGAACATCATTATAAATGTTTTTTGGAAAAAATCTTGGCTTTCTCTTGTGAAACGATTGCTTTTGCCGACGACTTACTTCTTTGTTTTCAGGGAAAGTCTTTTCATGACATAAGCAGACAAGCGCAGCTTACCTTGATTTTGTATCAACCTGGGCAAAGAATTATAAATTAGAATTTAATGCTGTCAAATCAAAAGTTATGATCTTGGAGAAAAGAGAAAGCAACACCCTCACTAGCAACCTCACCCTTAATGGATTCCCCTCGATTGTGTGAAGGAACTAAAATATCTTGGTATTGTCCTGATAGTAAATTCTGTTGGAAGCAACATATTCTGCATCTTTCAAATAAGTGTGAAAAAATTCTGCTAGGTCTTAACAGAGTTGCCAGAAAATAGCTTTGGGATCAAGTCCAATGTCTCATCCCTCATTTATAAACAAGGCATTGTTCCATTTATCTGTTATGGTTCACGAATCTGGGGATCTGCCTTGAAGAAGAAAATAAATTGTCGTCTCCTGCGAAAAATTCAACGAAGAATACTTCTTCGGGTTATTTCTGGGTATCGAACGATATCCTATGATGCTGTGTTTGCTATCTCGGGCTTTCCACCTATTGAC
>BMAO01012150.1:0-18455 GCA_019973975.1 Trichonephila clavata | reverse complement strand
AAATCGTGCAATAAGACATTGTAGAAATATACTTTGGTATTTTCTTAAAAGAACATAAAAAAATGAATATATTTACTTGTTTATTTGTAATTAATATTCGAAAGTAGCCATACTTTTCAGACACACGGTACAATATTGAATAGAACATTAAGCCAAAATGTATTAGCGAATACATTATCTCGAAGAAAACATAAATGTAGTTAAAAGTATTGTGCTTAATCTTCATTCACTTTAAAATCACGAAATCAATTATATAATGATAATTTGTATCCTGAATCGAGTATAGTTTATAACAGTAATTTAAATATCCTTATATATTGTTGTATATTAAATTCTCAATCTGTATGAAATGAACCTAAAATTTTAATTTAATGGATAGTTTATTTTAATCACACATAAAGTATTATCTTTTAGTGATTTTTAGTGAGATATTTTAACTTTCAAATATATAATTGGTATCTGGTCGTTATCTTTTTCATTTTAAAACTATCATTATTATTGTTTATCGATTTCAGTTACTTATATCATATGTAAACATTTTGCCATTGTGTTTCAGCATTTGATAAATTATGACAACTATATAATGACTTTTTCTAATTTTTAATCATTTACAATATTTATTCATATTAGAAATTGGTAAAAGTCCTTGTGGATCGCTACGATTTTCTCCACAGCAATTAATTTCGTAAATTATCAGAAAAAGCAGTGGTTCTTAAACATTTGATCTCCGCGGACTTCCTATATAAATCAACCTGATATCACGGACTTCCCCGTTCAAAAAAAGATTTTGGCAACACCCCCCCCCCTTCTTGGACTCCCAATACATACCTAGATTATTTAAAAATTTCTCAACAATCCTGATATTACTATTACTCTGCTATTTATACATTTTTAACACTTCTTTTTTCCTGTAAGAAAACAGTAAACATCCGATTTAAAAAATCCTACGTTGTAGTAAAGGTTACGTAGCAGCAAACAATAAAAAAAAATGAATTAATATCCTTGATCGAAATACATGTTCTAGTAGAGTTTTTTCTTTGGGGGCAGTTTTGTAATTTAGTCTAGGATATGGCACATCTTTCAATTCTTCCACGTGGCTTTTCAGAGTCTGTTGCGGCCGCGGTAGCAGAGTGGTCAACGTATCGGATCGTGGCTGGCATGTCACGAGTTCGAGCCCAGTACCACTAAAGATCCACCGTGTGGGGGAGCAATGCACGTTAAATCTGTCGAGAACTCAAACGTCTCGGTGTGTGTGGTAGTTAGGAGAAGAGGGTGCCAGCTCAGGTGTCGGTCCTCGTCACTTGACCATGGCTCAAAAGTATGAGGTCCGTCGCCTAAACCCTCGTGTAGCTGAATAGTGCGACGTTAATATTCACTCACTCACTCAGAGTCTGTTAAAAAGAAAAATCTTAGCATTAAAAGGCACCTCTTCGTGGACCCTCCTAGAAAAGCGCTGGGGACCCCTGATGGTCCACGGACCGCTGTTTAAGAACCACTGTTATAAAGAATTGTCAATCCAAAAAAATATATGTCATAATTGTTTTAAAACAATTATTACTTACACTATATTATTTTTCAATTCCTACTATACAGCTCACTCTCTATATATTTATTTACATGTATATTTATCTTGTTCAAATTTTCAATCGTTAATAAAATACTTTCTAATCATCCATTCAAAAGAGGAATTGACTTTAAAAAACATTTTATATTACTTGTTAATATTAACATTTTTGCTTTACTCAATCAGGTTAATTTGTAATTTTCAACCACCCTCCCTCCTGTGAGAAAGTCAGCTTTGAAATATATAATATTAGAATGTTGACCCCTCGCACCCAAGTCAAAATACAATCAACCATTTTATCGTTGGCTGCGTAAGACTTGTTTCAAACCTGCTTCTGATTGACAGTTTAATTTCAAATTATTAACTAATTGAATTTTTGATTCATTTTAGGGGAAAAATTCTATTCAAATCAAAAAAAATTTCTAAAGAATTAATTACATCTGTTTATATTCAATGGATAGACATTTTGTTTTTTCACTTATTTGCGAGAACGTTCCACACTTCCGAAAGCGTGCTCACGTGTATTCTACAATCGCGATTACCTGGCAGCACGTGTAACTAATGCATGCCGACCTTCAACTTAGCCGTAAGTCAAAAACTTCTTTCTCGACCTTATGATATGAATCTATGCAAGATAGAATAAACAGTTAAACTACGGGAGAAGAAGAAAAAGAAAGAAAATACAATGTGTGTGTGTGATTTAGTCAAATCGTTTATTTTCCTTATTTTCAATGTTTGCGTCTCTCAATGCCTACCTCAAAGATGTATAAATACAATTTGTGTGAAGAGTAATTATATACAGAGAGAGATCGCGAGTGTGAATTTTCAAAATGGTAAACAACCAATATGAGCTTGTATTTGTAGGAAAGCAATCAAAATTTTTCTAAAAAAAAACTGCTGTATTTCATTCATTAATGAATGATTTAAAGAGAAACCTCACTTTTTCGATCTTCTAAAATTAAATGTTAAGGTATCCGACCTATCTAAAATAGTGAAACTTTGCCAAAAATTGACAGTTTTTTATGATTTTATTTTATAGGCCATTTTATTAGCTTTATAAAAGTACCAAGTTTATTATTTTCCGTTCACTAGAACAAAAACTACAAGTGTTTTAGTAAAAGCAGATGTCATTACTTAAAGCACAGTAACTTTAAAACTTTTTACTCAAAAAATGTGTGTGTTTTTTGTTTTTTTGAAATGCTGAAACGGGGACAGAATTTGCTCAAAAAATTTTGAAAATAATTGACTGAAATTTTTTTGTGTATCTTCTGTATAATAGTAGAAGTGTTTTAACCTTCGGATTTATCAATGTTTTGTTACAAAATTTACAGTCCCGTATGTTAATATAATCATTGGTTTTTTTTCGCAATTTCATATAATAGCTAAGATAAAGTGTTCTAGTTTTTGTAAAAGTTAAAATATCTCTTATCCTGAAGTTCATTTTAATAATGAATAACATAGTAACACATCAGAGAGAATTGAAAATTTTAAAATTTGTGTTCATAAACTTTTGGTACGGAATGGGCCCCGTTTAATTTATTTTTTGTAAATTTTCACCCTTTTTTTCCTATTTTAGTAATAATAATTTTTTTCCTCTCTATAAATTGTAAAGTTTTAAAAGCTCACATTTTTTTTTAATATACTTCGTAATGGAAAAGTTTTTTTGTTGTGTATTTACTTCAACTATATTTTTATAGAAACGATAACATAAAGACAGCTTTTAAAAAAAAAACCTTACTCTTCAAAATTTATACCACACATTTCAAAAATCTATCAGATATTCGATGAAATTTGGACACGAAATTTTTTAGCCATTTGCATAATTTTCTATTCTAAAACTCTTACCTTTTATTCTTTATTATTTCATGACAAGATGCTGAGCGACATCTTTTAATACATCTTTCTACACTAAAAAAAAATCTTACAACAAGGTTCTCTCTGTTTCCTAATCAGAGACATCAATGTAAGCAAATAGTTTTGTGTAGAAAGAATAGGATACATTGTATTCATTCTGATAGCTTGAATAACTTATCTAAAAGTTACGAATAAGTTATGTAAAGGTTATTTGTTACTTCAGGGGCACACAATTTTCTAGTTATTGTCCTTTCCTTTTCTCAGTTAAAGCGTTGCTTCTCTAATAAAATACAAAAAATAATTTTTGAGATATTATAAGACATCTTTTATATCATTTTATTGCCTGAGAAAACAATAAATGCTTTTAATATCAATTCTATAGTTAGATTTGAATTTATTGTAAGTATATTCACTTGCCTTTGTTATTTTGTTCTATTAAGTGATAGCGGTTATAAAACTATATTAAAAATTAAACTTTTATTTCAACTTTTAGAGAAAGAAAAAATCTTTAATTCTGAAATGAAAGCTTATTTTGTTTGAAAGGGGGGGAGGGAATCGTTAAAGTGTTTATAATTTGTTTCCATATAGCCTTCTTTAACGTTGCACAATATATATAAATATTCGAGATTTAAATTCTCCTTTTTTTATAACTCATACAAATTCACCTGGATTCTTATAATCCTTATTCAGTGTATATATAAAACCTTCCCAATGAAAGTTGATCGTAGAAAAATTCGGGAAAGTTCGAAATAATTTAAAACCTTTTATCTTGCATAAAAGATTATAATTATGTGTATTAATTGCATATGACCAATTATTCATTGTATATTTTTTAATATGATTATATTTGTATAGATGGTACTTATAATCCAATTGATATGGATTATTCATAGATTACGGAATTATTCGAATCTAAAAATAAGCTACTTTTGTTGGAAACACGAGTTCTTTTTTTAAATAGTGATCGTTTATAAATATTTATATATATATTTCAGTTCACTTCTCATCGTCCTTGGATATTCAACTAGTTATTAATTCAGAAAATGTTAATAAATGCTTAAAAACTGATGAAACTTAAATTACAAATTGATATTAACTTATGCTTACATTAAAACTCCAAAACAAATTCAGTACTTTTCAAATATTTCTACTTTTTTAATATTGAAAAAAAAAACTAAATTGTGTTCTAATTATTTATTTATGTTCTTATTCTTACACGATAACGAAACTACATTTATAAACGTCAAACAAATTGAAATATTATACATCTGTAAAAAGTATGTATAATAAAATGCTTTTTGTGTGTTGGGGATGGAAAGTATTTCTCCCATTATAAACTCATTTTTTGTCCATGTAAGATTGAGTTTATCCGTTTGTCCAGTAAAGGCTTAGAGCCGTGTATACCGGTCATCCGGGAAGTCCTGCACTCCAGCAGACACGACCCCTTAGGCAGCTTTATTTAACCTCTTAAGGAATCAATTTGTTTTTGTCCAAAATGTTCCAAAAAACACATTTTTTATTGCATACAGCTAAGCATAACACTTAACAGAATGTGAAAAAGGAAGAATTTTAGTTTAATTTTCAATTTTATTTATTTTCACACTAGTTTTATTTTATAACTTTAGGGAACACAAAAACCCCTAAATGTTTTCTTTTTATAAGTATTCTTTGCGTGTATGTGAAGACTGTTTCATATATCTTAAAAGAATTTCTGGCACGCTTACAAAATATTCATGTTTTAACCTGTTTTTCAAACGGTTGAGGATTTTGTGTATATGTGCTTATATATATGTACGCACAATTTGAAGCATGTTGTGATATCAAATCTTACATTCCAATGGGGATAGAGATAAAATCGTCTTTATGGAATGTTTTTTTGTTTTAGTTTCTTCTCAAGCAATAAATTGCACATTGCCCTACTACACCCACACCCTGTTCCTTATCGAATATTTTCAAGAATTAAAAAAAAAAATATTTCTTCATTCAAATTTTTTTTTTTACGAAGAAGAGATGGGTAGAAACACAGTTACTTGTTCACCGCAAGGAACAGCCTTTTCGGTACGTTGATCATCTGACTGGTTTTCAACTACAGCTGCTTGAAAAAATTCAAATATTTTTGAACATAAACTTTACTGTTATCACTCTTATTTTCCTTCATTTTCTTATTCATCTCCAAAAAATATTACCTGATTTTCAATTGCGATTAAAGAGTTAGAGAATAAGAAACTTTGTTTTTGATATTGAATTGTATAAAATATACCCAAACACAACCTATGTCCTTCCTACGTACACCAAATTTCCCAAGTGATTCTATTGTCTAAAGCAAAAAAAAATTTGATGTTCTTTGAAATTTGTATGATAAATAACTAAGCTTGAAGTACAGTTCCAGAATTCAATTTTGTCGAATATGGAAAATAATCTACTTTAAAATCCTAATAGTACAATTTATTTTAATCAACTGAAGCATTTCTTGTTTTAAAATGAAATTTATAATTGAGATGAAATACAAATTTACTTGTGGAGAAACTCCTTTAAAATCTGAAAAAATTCATCTTTCAAAGAGTTGGCTACATTAATCGTATGTGCACATAATAATGAATACGGTATTAAAGTTTTGAGTGTAAATAAACAATACAAAAGGGGGGGGGTAGAAGTAAGGGAATTGAAACTATATGCTTAAATTAGGAGTCATATTTTTGAAAAAAAGGCTTATTTCTAAGATTTTACAATGATGCAACCTTTCGGTATATATTCAAATCGTTTCCTCTCCTATGTCTTATATTTTCAAAAATTGATCAGACAGGTATAGCAAATACCGGTTGATTAAAAATAATGTGACCAATTTCAGAGCATCATAAATTTTTAGTGAATTAAATTTATATGAAATTTTCAATGTGGTTTCCATTATCATTGTCCATTCTATGTAAACCCTTAGATCATGCCAAAAGAGGTTATTCGACCATTTTGGGGGTATTTTTCCAACTTTCTCTTTCAATTTTCTTAAGCCTTTGGTGTATTCTTACTTTACTTCAATTTAAGTATCTTATTCTTAAGTATACCCTTAAAAACCATCGCAAAGAACACAGTCAGAGGATAATGGTAACCATTTCTCAGGAGGAATAAAATTTATATTTTTAGGTTTCGGACATTTAATAGTTGATTTTGCAGTATGACTTGGTGCAGAATCTTGAGATAAAGAAGTTTTCTTAAGGATAAAGACTATGAATTTCTTTGATCATGTGCTTCATAACTTAATTCTGATAAAATTTAGCATCAATTTTAGCTATTGATTCTACAAAAAATGTTTTCTTAAGCCTTGAGAATACATTCCCATCCATATCATAATATATGATGGCCAACTTGCCTTTTGTAAAACAATTTCGTCTTTGCGACGCTTTTCGCGTGAAATATATTGTATCCTCGTTTTTCCAGAAATGGATGACCGATGAAACAGTGCTCCATCAGAAGTTATCCATGTTTTGTATCTACCTTTGTGTAACATTAAATACAAATGACAAGACCGTTTTATTCGTTTTTCTCAGGTTTTTACATACATTTGATGACAGACTGGTTTATTCAGTTTTTTACTGCTATTTTTCTTGCGATGTTGATTGCGATACCTATAAATTCTTTGCTAATGTTCTTTGACGCAGAGAATTTTCTACAGCGATAAGTCTTTTCAGCTTCATTTTTTTCTATTTCACCAAGGACTTCTTGGAACTTTTAATTGCCAGCTAAATTTTGCTTCTTTTTTGTTTACATAGTAATCCATTAGAAAAATATCTTTTCTGACTTTTAAATGATTTATTTGTAACACAGAATTTAAGCAAAAGTATCCTTCAAAAGCCTTAAAAAATTTTTTCGAGCTTAAGGATTTAATTTTGGAGCCATAATTCACTCACACTAATTAAAATAATTATATTGGTAATTTAAACGTTTCATTTTTGAAATATAACTGGCAGTAAGGTAATCAAAATTTACCATAAATAGTGGCATGCTTTTAAAATTGCTCACACAAATTTTGAATCAACCTGTATCAGTCAACACATCATTTAGGTCGATATTTATAATTAAATTTTATTTTTAGTTCTTACAAAAAATAGGGAATTTTAACTTTTTTTTTTTTCTTCTTTATTTTTAATTAACTTAATAATTGGCAATTTAGACATTTAACAACATGTTATTCAATCAAACGGATTTTTAATCGAAAAAGCACAAAATTCGATAAATAATGGTGTAATTCCATTCAAAATTTCCTTCTACAAATTTTAAAAAGGTACAACTTCTAGATTCCAATTGTTGAGTGGTTCATGTGCCTGTTTGTTATGACAAAAAATTATACTGCTGAAAAAACTTCAAAATATGTTCAGTTATATTTTTACTCTTATTTTTTCATTTCCTACTTTCATAGTATTAAATATAGGTGCTTCTATCATTACTCCATGATTAAGAGTTGTATATTAACACTTTTTTTAATTAACTGAGAGGTTACCAAAGCTACGTGTTTCAATTACATTGAATGTATTTTATACAGTTTCAGAAATCTTTTCTTGTCACTGAACTTGTACACACACAGTCTTATAAATCTAAAAAAAAATCTAGAATTCTTCCGTAATTTTTTTTTAAATGTTCTTTTTGATGTAAGAAAACTCTAAAATTAATTCTTGTTTTTCTTATAAAAAGTAAATGAAGGTGACCATATTCATCATGATTCCGTTGAAAATACTGTGTAAAAAGGAAAAATAGGGGGGGGGGTATAGATTTTTTAAACATATAATCCTTCCATTCATCTATTGTTCTTTGGCAATTTTTTTGCACATTTCGTACTTTATGAAACCTCAGAGCCTTTTCTACGGTAAGAAAGACGGACGAAAACGACAAATGCACTAGTGAATTTACGAAATCTAAACCCTGGAAAAAAAATTAAAAAGATAAACCCTGCAGCTATAAAAGAAATTTTTGTAGCATATTACAAACACCCTCCCTTGCAAAAGACATTAAAAAACAAAGTATCACTAAGTAAAATATAATTTTATTGACTTTATTACATCTTCTAAACTAAAACAACTAAAGTGTTAGTGGCGCACAAAAGGCTTTGTTTCATTTAAAGTTTTTTTTCTGAGATATCATTAAAGTTATACGCAAATTGTGCAATGTATTTCGTAAGTTTTAACCATAATCATACGACAAGAATGATAATTGAGCTGGTATCTCTCACACGCTTAGCTTCTCTTCTACATACGGACAAGAGTTTAGTTGATTTAAACATGTAGCAATCATTTACAGTCTTATACGAACGTGAGTCTTGAACATATAACACACTGATTATTTATTAAGATTGCACATTGGGAAGACTGATCTGGGAAGACTGATCGAAGAGACGGGGGATCGAGTCCAGATTCCATTAACTCTTTCATGCGCTGAATTTTTGATAAAAATAATGCACTAGAGGGAAATAATTACAAATATTTTAAATAAACTTCACAAAACTATAATTATTGAACAAAAGCTAGTACATACTAATAATATTAAACACTTTTCCAAATAGTGTCCATAGTTTTAAAAAATAGGTGGTACATATTTTATACCATCACGCTTCAAGCAGCATAATAGTTCTGGAAACATGATTTTTTTTTCTTCCCCAGGCACAGTGGAGCTTTGCAGACACACAATTCATCCATTCTGTTATTTTATAGTTGGAAAATAAATAAATTCACTTCTTCATCTTATACTGTTATTCATCGTATGTATTAAAATATTTTCAGTTTTTCCTAATCTAATGTTGTAAGCTTAATATCAATTTAGTCGTAATTTACCTAATGTTAGTTTTAATTTTTAAATATTATATTATACACATTGTTTTATTTTATTTAGTTTTTATTTAATCAACATATGTAAGAAGTGTATTAGTTGTATTTTTTTCCCTTTGAACACGAGCTATAGCTCATTCTGGACATTTGTATACTATTACAGTTAAACCTATTTTTGTGTGGTAAATAGGGACTGCATAAAAAAACGCACAAAAAATGTATTCGAAAATTTTATAAATTCTTATACATAACAAACAACTTCGTCGAAATATTACAGAACAATTATTTGTCTGCTGTGAAGAGGGATCTCATAAAAAAAAATGTCGCACATAGAAAATACGCCAATTATATGAGAAATTTATGAGAAACTATTTCCATAACAAAAAAAATAATTAAATTACACATGAAAACATTTTTAAAACATTTAGTTTCTCATTGTATACATGAAGAAGTTTTCATGAATAATTCACTGCTACTCATCGTAATCCAAAGCGCTCATCATCCTGTGATGAATAAGTTCAAAATCGTTTTCGTCATTTGAAAATACAATTTCAAAATACAATTTATTTTTAGCGCGTTTGTCACGTAGTGTAAAAAAAGCGCTATTAGGACGCAAATTTCGTCTTCGTTCCATATTTTGTCGTACCTTTTTCTCAGCCAATAATTAACCGATTTTGTAACCGTTCAACGTGTGCTAATGAGACCAACGCTTACTTGAAATCATCGCAAATGTGGCGTAATGTTGAAAAAGTACAGCTAAAAGTAAATATGCGCGTTCAAATGCTTCAAGATCCATCCGCTGAAGCATTCTCAAAGCAACTGTTAGATATCGGCGATGGAAAAGTCACTGTACATGAAAACACTAGATGCATACAATTGCCGACCAATTTCTGCACAATCATTAACCCGTGGAGTGCTCTCATTGACCAGATATTTCCCGATATACACATACAATACTTGAATCACGAGTGGCTGGCAGAAAGAGCAGTTTAGGCAGCAAAAACTGTGGATGTCAACGATTTGAATTTCAAGATACAACAGTTGATTTCAGGGACTTGATGTCATACAAATCCATTGATACAGTTTGCGATACCATTGAAGCTGTAAATTATCCAGCAGAGTTTTTGAACTCATTGCATTTGCCAGGCATGCCACCGTACCATTTACAACTGAAGGTTGGATCTCCGGTTATTTTGCTTCGTAATTTGCACCCGCCACGGGCGTGCAATGGCACGCGATTAGTCATTAAAATTGATGAAAAACGTTGTCCAGGAAAGCATTTTGAATGGCAAGTTCCGAGGAGAAGATGCATTACTAACACGAATCCCTATTATTCCCACAGATGTGCCAATTGAATTCAAACGAATTCAATTTCGAATTAGATTGGGATTTGCAATGACAATCAATAAGTCTCAAGGCCAAACGATGTCTGTTTGTGCCTTAGATTTGGGCACACCGGGTTTTTACATGGACAATTATACGCGGCATGTTCTCGCGTTGGTAATCTATCTAGTTTGTTTGTGTTGGCTAAAGATGGATTCACACTAAAAATATCGTACAATCCATTGCACTAAGAGACTGATGCAGTTATTTTTAATTGTCATAATTTGTTATAGAGATGTAATTTGTGTGAAATTTATTAGTTAAAATAAAAGTACAAATAATTCAAAAAATGAATGTTTGGTGTTTTGTTACTTTTATAGGTTTTCACAGTGCTCCATTCCTCTTTCAGTCATTTACCACATCCCCACATACTTACAATGAGTTAGTTAATTTTTATTTGACTACCAAAATATTCTCTAGAAATAATTTATATGGCAAAACAACGTTTGTGCCGGTCAGCTAGTATATATATATATATATATATATATATATATATGTTATATCTTTTCGAGTGAACATCAAGACATTTTATTTTGAACTGTCTTTATTCCATGGAATCACTTTTGAATATGTTTGCTAAGAGAGAGGAGAGAGAGAGAGAGAGAGAGACGGACACATGTTAAATATCTGAATAGGCGGCCCCTTCAAAAGCCATATGTTCCTTAAAAGTACGCTTCTTATTTCAGGGATATATTTGAAAGTAAAGCATTTAAGCATGACATATGAGGTAATAAAATGAATGGTCAGAGGGGCCAAAATTCTGTTTAGGGCCATGTGTTCTTCATTCCCGAACTGAATAATAAATTTAATACTTGAAGATGCAACGGAAAAAATAAAAGTTAGAAGGGGTCTAGGGATTTAATTAATTATATAATTATAATATAATAATTATATAATTATTAATTATAACTTCAAAAAAAAACGTGTAAGATGAAAAAAATCTAAATATTTTCCCAAAAAAACCCATGCAAAAAAATAATAATGAAATCATTTTGTTGCATATTTATAAAACAAATCAATTCCTTTGGAGGGAAAATTCCAATTATCGTACAGTGAAATGTTTGCCTATAAATACATACAACATATAAAAAATTTTAATCGAAATTAGGAATAAAACTACTAACTGGAAACTATTAATCGGTACTTAATAACAAGCGTGCATGTTTATTACGAACTGGATTAAAAATTTTATCATCAGTATATTTGTCGACTTTATTAATATAAGAATTCCTTTTGTTTTGAACAGCCTCTGTTTTTTTTATTACAAAGTTGTTTGTTGTTCCCTTTTTAATAGTAAATAATATCAGCCACACAAATTATACAGAAAATTTCTCCATCGAATTGAAAAAAATATCAATTTTTAAAACAAAATTGAAATTATTTATTGCCCCTACGAACTGCAACTTTAAACACAAAATACAATTATACAGAAGGACGTAATGCTGCGTTTAAGTTGGAAAACAACAAAATGAAGAAAAAAGTATTTATAAAATTTAGATATTCTCCTCAACTCCAGAATACAAAGTAAACAAGCCAAAAAGTAAACCAAGTCACTCGGACATGTCTGGACATAAGCCAACCGTCTTCTAATTATACTGTCAAAATTAAAATAACAAAAAAGGAGGGGATTCGTGCTAGAACAAAAAATTCGCTTACAAAAGTATATGGTGAATCTTGTTATTTCAAATAGTGTAAAAAAGAGGTGGAAAAAGACGCAGGATATGGATTGCGGTCTCCTCGAACAGCTAACATTATCTTATTTTCCATGGAAGAGATGAAGTTTTTTAAAAACTTAATCAACAATACTATTCTACTCTTTAAAAAGCGTTGTCTTCAATTCCCGGACAGTACGCGCAGGCATTGGTTCCTGAAATGCATCGTTCAAATGTATTCTAAGCATATTTGATTGGATTTAGTCAGGAGAGCAGGTTGTCCTTTCCATGCCCTGAATTCGTTAAGCTACAACCATTGCGAGGAAATAAAATAGAAGTGCTTAACTAACCCGGTAATTAATCAGACCTAAATCCTACTGAAAATCCTTTAAAAATTTTCAAGAATTATCCAACTAAGATGAATTGCACGACAACAGAACAAATGATAAAAAGTGCTATACAAGTGTGATTCCACGATGATGAAGTTAAGAACATGTACGCTGCACTAGTGTAGTCAATACTAAAACGAGTTAAAGAGGTCATTTCTACTACAGGAGGACATACTTCGTACTAATATAGAGATTTTTCTGTCTACTCATAGTATGTAACGATTAAAAGGCAGGGTTTTTGAAAAAATCGTTTTTTTACCATTTGTCCCAATTAATTCGAACAGAATATAGTATTAGACACTTCTTGTTACTTCACTACACTTTTTGTGTTTGTTCCGATTCAGGACCCCTAATTCTTTACCAATTGTTATAATCACACTGTTGTGACATTTCAAATCACCTTTTCACTAATAAAATCGGAATTATTGCGTGTTCTAAAAGAGGCATTAAAAGTTTTTAGAAAATTATTATTTCTGAGCCTAATTCCTTTTTCTGGTTTTTGATCTCATGAATGCTGATTTGCATATATATATACATATATATATATGCTTTCTTCTTCATTTTATACTATAGATATTTTGTTCTACATCATCAGTAGTAATATGTGCGTAATTTCGTTGATGACGGTTGGTCTGTGAGCATCTGGACTGTAAAACAGTCCTCAATCCCATATCATGATTGTCTTAGATGTGAGAACGACGTTTGTTGAGTTTTCCTTTCTGCGTAGAGGCTTGTTGGCTATTGGTTGATTGGAAGCGATCCGGGGACGTGGTTATTAATGGCGTCTTGACTTGAAAAAATTCTGTTCCTTTCCTCGGAATGTTTGACTTGGCTGAGAGTTGAGACACTGCTCTGCGATTGGTCGGAGATGGGTGAGGATAGAGACTCATATTGGCTGCCCACAAGGGTTGGGAAGAATAGATTGAAAAAATAGCTTGTCCAGTGGGGTAGAGTAGAGGAATAAAAAATAAGGTTTAATGAAAATTAAATTTAGCAAATTTACTGGGTGCAATAGTTAAAAAATTATTGCGAGAGAAAATAACTGCGTAATTTCGTCGAAGCTATGTGATGTCCTAATTTTTATGAGCAGTGTATTTTCACCATTGCATTCCTTTTTCCAAAGAGGTTTTACTTAAGTTTTTCCAAAACCAGTATCTACTTTCCCTTATCTAACATATTTATCAATATTTGTCAAAAATATTTATCAATAATGGAAACAAAAAATTTCATAAAAGTATTGCCTACGCAATGTTTTTAATGACGAGTAAAACTGCTAAGCAACCATTACCTTTCCTTTCCTTAAGTGTACAATGTCTCCTAACAACATTCTTTTAAAGTAAAGGATCCTCTTTTTTTTTGTTAGTTATTTCCTAGAAAAATCATGAAATAATCTGCAAGTAGATGAACCATTTACGATAACTTACATTCATTTAAATATTCAATTTTTGTAAAACTTGTGTCTTTTTTTTTTTATCAAAATTTGTAGCTTCAAATAATGTCATTTTCTCACAACTAAAATTCTAAACCTTACGAATGTAATTCATTGTTATATTAATCCTAAAAATTGTTTTTGTGATCACGATAATCTATTTATTAAGATCACGTGCGATTTTTGATTGAAATCATTATTTCAAGTCTTGATTCCATTAAAAACGCCTATGCTGAATAATAGGAACTAGAGTATTAAATTCAACTTAATCTAAAACCAGCAAGAGGCACAAAGTAGAATGTAGGGGGGAGGGAAGAGAAGGTTTGAAGGCTTTACTTTCATCTTTTGACTAAGGCTTAAAATTAATATCTCTAATAACCTTCGTATAATTCCAGAATGAGATAGTTTAAAACAAAACAAAATTTTAACATTTTGCTGTCAGAAATAAATTTATATTAATTTTTAAAACATTTACGTTTTCTTGCAAAAACTCGTATTTGGTTTCAAATAATTAATATTTAACTTCAGTTAACTCTAATTCTAAAGAGTCTTTAACAGTCCAGATACCATGCCGTGGTAACTGTTAATGTTTCTAAATACGATTGAATATGGTTATATTTCAGTATAATCTAGTAAACCCATTTAGCAAATATGCACGCGTATGTACATCAGAATGTAGTTTGATGAACTGTTTTTTGTTTAGGAGCAGTGATTTCAGGTAAATTCAAATTTGCGAATTATTATATTAACATAAAATGTATTTCTCAGTTCTTCCTAGAGCATATTACGAAAGACAAACTCTTTCAAATGAAATACTAAGTCCATGGAAAGCTATTACCCTCAAAATAAACTTTATTTCACTTTCGTTGTCGGTATACTTTCTATGAATACCATGCAAACTTCATGAGCAATTTATTTGATTTCTAACATTTAAATAATGCAGAGGTACAAAATTTTGGGATAATAAGATTTCAAAATGCCTTATAACAAAATTAACCCGTTCGTAGTCGACTGCATAACACGTCGGGCATTTGTGCCCGTACAATCACGTCACCTGTCATACGACGAAGAGAAAAATTGGACCAGTGATAATGGAAAACATGATCATTTGTATTTTTATATTTTAGTATCTCCAATTATTTCTGAAAGTCAAATGAATGATTTTTTTAAACTAGTAATTCAAATTAAAAAAACTCATTTTTCACACGAAGCTTGACATATATTAAAGCAAATACAAAAACGCTATTCAAGACATGCTTGTTATTCAAGACCATTATTTTTTGAGAAAATAATTAAAGAGGTTACGATAATTTATTTCGATGTGGTTTTTTGGTCTTTGAAGATCAAGAAAGTTTGTAAAGTGACTTTTTTACAAGATAAGGTTGTAAAACATTTTTCAAAATTTTCTTAATTACTCCTTTTATGTTGATATTTTCTTAAATACCTCAAAGCAATTAATTTAAAAAATATAATATCGGAGATTATTTTTTTAAGTTAAAATTTGGACATATTGCAGGAAAAATTAAAGATCAGAGAATGGGATACCTCATATATGGTATAAATAATAGGATAAGCAAAAAATTGCTTACAGTCAAAAACATTCTGCATTTTCTATTGGGGGAAAGACACATAATATTAATTTACAAGAATAAAAAAAAAACCTTCTTTTGTTGTAAATTTGGAAAAAATTTGCCCAATGAAGGGTGTTTTTGTTTTCGTTTGAAGTTAGTTTAAAAAGAGATTTTGCTTTTATCAAGGTAAAAATGAAATTAAAAGACTAGTTCAAAATTTTAATTCAATTCAAAAGACATAGAATTAAAAAAGTCGTCCAAATTACTTTGAATATTTCAAATTTTTTTAAATATATTTTCATGTTGTTTCATATTATTGTTTATTTCTTAATAGAAAATACTATTCTTAACATATTCATCTTAATTTTAAAAAATGAATCCCTCTTTCCCCTTTTCACCAGTTTTTTTCTTTTGTTACACTCTTAATATACCTTAGCCAAATAAAAAACATTGAAAAACTCTTAAATTAAATATCTAGAATTGAGAAACAGTTGTATTTTTCCTTCTAGATAGTATAATTTTTCAATTTAAATTATATAGATGGAATAAAGTTAAAGAGTTATGTAATGATGTTGAAAGAATTATGTATTTATGATGTGATAACACAAAATACTTACAGCTCTAGAAAAATTCCAATATAATATTAAAAGCATGTAATCTTTCTCGACAATGAGAACAGAAAAATGTGTCCAACCTGGATTTAATTCAAAGTCATATCTAAAAATTTTACGCAGATCGGAAATATATTAGGGAAACATTTTATTGCAGTTTTTCTTCTTGAACTGCCCTATCATAACTTTTGCAAAAACTGTTACATTTTTTCTCATTTAAAAAATAAATCGATAGTGAGTTAAAATTTTGTATTTTTCTAAGTATGAATTGTCATAAAATCCTTAATATATATATATATATAATATATATATATATTATATATATATATATATAATGTGCCCTCTATCGTGTCCCAGTCCTATTTTGGACCCCACTCACACTGCCCGACGCGTCTCTAAGTGTAGGAGGAAACATATCATCACCAACAAAAGCCATAGCAACAAATATTATTTAAGACAGACAAACACAAGTAACAAGCACAAGTTCAATTTATAAGTGGAAACCTACGAGTGATTCCCTTAATACCTCGATTAATCCTAATACTCAAATCTAATACTCAAATCTAATACTCAAATCTAATACTCAAATCTAATACTCAAATCTAATACTCAAATCTAATACTCAAATCTAATAAAATCTAATACTCAAATCTAATACTCAAATCTAATACTCAAATCTAATACTCAAATCTAATACTCAAATCTAATACTCAATTAATAAAATCTAATATTCAAATCTAATATTCAAATCTAATATTCCCGTCTAAGTAATCTCAGCTAACAGAACGGACAAGGAGACGAATTCTTGCTAACCTCAGGTCGGTACTGAATCTAATTCCTTTAATGATTAATCTAATACTTTACTTTAATAATATCAAATACTATCAAATGCGCGTAAGCTCGTTGAAGTAATTTTCCGTCAATACTTACGTACAGCTTGTGGCAACTCCTTCTCCCTACACATTTACGAAATCTAGACTTTATATAGTCAACTAATTAGCATACAACTATCTCGTGTTTTTCCGAAGAGGCTGTGAAATAGAATAAATGCTGGCCCCGAAGTTACCCAAGAGGATTAGTAATAAATTCTCGCGGATAGCCCCGTCACACCTCTTTCCTTTTAAAATCAAACATCCACTTCCCTTACATTTTATTTCACCCGATTTTTTATAATTCATTCCTGTAATATCCTCTTCTAAATTCCTCTTTGTATTTTTGTTTTAAGATTATTTATGTATCATTTCTGATATTATTAAATATGATCTTGTTCCTGAAAACTACTTATTTTAAATAAGTAGTTTTCAGGGCATGGACTGCATATGGAAATTTAAAAAAAAAATCAATTTCCATGTGCAGGGAAAAGAGTGTATTTCTAGATTTTACAGCAACAATTTCCAAAAACAATTTACTTTCAATCTTGATTATATAAGTTTCTTTTAATATTTACTACAAATTTCTTTTAATATTTAGTACTTTGACTGCCAATATGTTCGATTATGTGAACAAATTATAAATATTTGATAAAACAATACCAGACTAAAACTAATACTGTAACCAGATATATCAAATACTTTTAGTTTAAAAAATAGTACAAATTTGAAAAATAAATTTACTGTTAATTTTTTCCATAAGAAATTCACAAACGCCTACATGTATGAGTACAGTTACCGTTCGAGGTGGTGTTTTTACTTCAACGTTAATATACAGTGAAATACGTGCAACGAGAAAACGCTTAAGACGAAATATCGATTATAACGAATAATACAACGGTCCGACAAACTACTATGTATTTTCATGCAGTTTTACTCTCTAACACAAAACAAAAATCGCTTAACACGAAAAAAAATTTGAGAATGAACAAAATACGGAAAACCGCAGAGATTTAAGAGGGGTATGAAATGAAAGATATTTGTCCTCCTGCAGTAGATCAGGACTGACCAACCTTTTTGTTAATAGTGCCACTGACTGTTATTAAATTCTTATGCGCGCCACTTAATTTTCCAACAAACAAAAATTTTAAAAGGTAAAAAATTTTAATTATTGACTTATGGGATTTTTATGCAAATAGCACATTTTTTATGCAAGTTTAAGTAGTGATGATGAGGTCGTGACTCCTCCTCCTTAAAAATAATACAAGAAACTTATGTTTTATTGTTTTAAAAAACTTTTTATTTTATTTTTATAAACTTCTT
>BMAO01012148.1:0-16982 GCA_019973975.1 Trichonephila clavata | reverse complement strand
TCAAAAAAACATTAATTTTGATTTTGAAATTTTTTAGAAAAAGTACTAAAATGTTAGAGCTAATTCCATACACATTTTGGAAAAACACACATTTCAGAACGTGTATAAAAATTTCAAACCCATACTTGAATTATCAAAAAAGCCTTAGGGTTTTGAATAACAGTATATGTACAAAAATTCAACATGGAGAAATATGAGTTTGAAGTTTTCATTCCATGAATAGCATGATATAGTAATCATCGAATAGTCTGAAACTTTTATGAAATGTTAATTAGCTTATTTAAAACTACTTACTAAAAATTGCACAAATGTAGAACAATTAAACAGTATACTGCCATAATGAATATATAGAAAAAAAAGAATGAAAGATCAATATTTCATAAAACTTTATCTTAATAATTATAAAAAATAATACACACACTTCAGAGCTAATTCCATGCTCAGAGCTAATGCACAACATGTACAAAAGATGTTTATGCCTTTATTTTTTATTTCCATGATTTTAAAAGGCTTCGCATGTTAAATATTGTACACGAATAAAAGCAAAATCAAATAACAATTTATAGGTAAAATACATCAAAATCTAAGAACTGTATATGTGCATTTGTTTAAATAAATACTAAAATATTTAATAATAAAAGTGTTGAATCTCGCACACATGGGATATATATATATATCACCAAAAACAAATATATAAAAATGGGAGAGTTTTTCTATTCTTGCGAATTAGATTTTTAATTATCTGAGTTATCAAAATGAGATTTAGTATTTGTGCTTTGGGAGAATCCGTTTTGAAGTTTTAATTTCATTCATAATAATATCATAAAAACGCACACTTTTAAATCTTGACCAAATCCATTTGATCTTCCAGTAAATAATTCACAAACTAGAATTTTTGCATGAATTGCACAATTCTTTCTTAAAATGATTTATTACTGCATATATATGTCAATCTCATTGATGCGCATTAGAAAAATAATTAATTCATTTTTATCAGGCTCTTTTCTAGCAGATAATCTGAAATGTAGGCGTGGTAGTTGCTGTTTAGCATCAAACATTGCTCCATTACTTAATGAAAAATGCAGGTAAAGCTTTGAAATTTTGCAGGCATATTTATAAAGATTCGCGGTATCAAATAAGCCATAAAATTTTTTCGAGAGTTTATGATTTTAAGGGTACCATATCGTCTTAAAACTAAAAAAAATTAGCTTCATTGGTTGATTTGAAGGTATTCTTTAGCCCTAAAAAATAATATTCTGTTGTTTGTGATTTTTTTCTACATTATTTATGACTTACACTTAATGGAAGTGTACTATATTTTCTTATTACAGAAAATCTAATTACTCGTCAAACACTATAAATTGCATTTAGGAATGTCATTTGTGAATCTTTTTTTATGTGTATATATTTCTTTTTTATTTTCCTTATACTTTGATGCTTAAATTAGGAAGTGAAACAGTTATTTTTGAAATGAGCTTATTTTTTTACTAGCATTGTCAAAATAATTGAAAAGTCATCTTTAAACAAGCGAGTAAAACATTTGAAAGTTGCGATTTACTCGTTCTGTATGTCTTCATGCTCTAGCAAATCATTTACAATTATATTATTAGTATTTTTCTGAATTGAATAAATTTTTACACTTTTTTTTGCCATGAAAAGAGAATGGACTCGGTAATGCGTTGTCATGAAAAACCAATACCTCTAATCACTATGTGTGAATGCACACTAATAATTTGATGTTAAGTGCTTTTAGGTAGTCGGACATGCATTAGAAAAGAAGTATTGTTGAATAGTTGAAAATAAATAATGCGGGTACTATTTTTCTATTGCGCCCTTTAAATTGAGTTTTGAGAAATTTTATTACATGAAATGTACATGGTTTAATTTAATAAACTTATAATAATAATTACTATACTAAGAATAAAAGCATAGAGTTCCAAGTAAATTACTACTTAAATATTTTGAGTTATACATAATTGGATGCAGTGTTATTGAAATCAGTTTTCCCAACCGGAGGTCAGTAGAAGATTTGGAGGAGTTCACAAGGAAACAAAATTGTGAACTTTGGTGATCCATTACACAAACTATGTGTTTCATCATAAATTATTACTATAATAACTTAATAATATAGAATCTAATGCCTCAGAATGGTTCACAATCTGCGGTTGGAACATACTCGCAATTTTTCAAGAATTATTTAATTATCGGGAAAAATTATTGTTACACTCCCAAGTCTGATATGTTGGAATATCCTCCTCACTTTTCGAATGTAGGGATACACAGTTATTTTTACCTTATATTTAATTCAGACACATGATAGTATATTTCAAAGAAGGCTCTCCACAACTTTATTTACATATGTAAAGGACTTTGGCAATTTACGGTATTTAAAACACTCAAGTTTACATATTGGGAAACTCGCAATATGCCACATGTTTTCATTCCCCTACTTTCAAATCGCCTTCTACAATTAGACTATAACATTATGTCCATCGAAAATTCTTGAAGAAATTCCCAAATTTATCTTATATTAAGAAAGTGACACATTTACTTATCTAACGCATTTATTAAATATAAAATTGTATTTGATTTAATGTAATGTAGTATCTGCATCTGACTTAAAGATTTTAACCATTTATTAAAAATTTAATATCTAATCATCAGCCACAAATATTTCATTATAAATACAGTCTTCATAATAGACTAAAGAATCAATCTGTATATATTTTGTTTGAAATTAATTTTAAATAATTATTATTCATGGAAGTAAAAAAATTTCAATTTTATCAATTATTCTTTTTTTAATTTGTAAGTGCGTGTGTAATTTTAATTTTTTTACGTTTTATACTGGAACTAGATATTACTCCTCAATTAAATGCTGTAAAATGTAAGTATATGCTCTGTTATGCCGTTAAACCCTTGGAGTTGAATTCTTCAAAACCTATTCTTAATGATTCTACTAAACAATAAAAGCATGATTACCAAAACTTTCAAGTACGTAGGTTTAATAATCCACCTACGGAATTTTTTAAAAACCTTAACGCCCTATTTATCTCTTGCAACCTACCGAGGGAGTCGTTTTCCAGAAAATCTGCTCTCAACACACCTCTTATTAAAATTTAAAAAAAGAAGAAAGATGACCCCCCCCCCCCAGATTTCAAGTTTGTATGACTAATAGTTCAAAAACTAGAAATTTTACCTTTGATGTCCTCTTAACTCTTTTCAACCCCCTTGGAAGTGGATTTTTGGAAACTTCGTTCTCAGCTGACATTTACTCAACAAAAGAAGCCTGTTTACCAAATTTTAATTCTATTGGTCTAAGCAGTTCGGAGATTTCGAGATGAGTGTGTGAGTGTGATTCGCAATTTGCTGCTACACTGGCGGGAAAAAAATCCCAACACCATCTTGTCTATTAACATGTTTGATTCATTACATTTTCAAGATCGTGGGTTAATTTAAGCTTAAGAATATGCTGTTAAAATATGAAATAATGATACATTAACAGCCTGTAACCTCCAGAATTTTGAACGCAAACCTGCATTCATTGTGCCATACAGGTGCCGAATGTAGCTTGTGGTATGGAGTTCCATGCTTGTTATCTTGTATCAATACTAGGACGGTCAGTGCTGGTTGGGATGAAACTGGAGTTATTGTCCAATGATATCCTATACGTGCTCAATTGGAGTCAGATGATGATCTCTCATTCCAAGATAACATGTCAACACTCTGTAGAAGACGTTGCGTTACAACAGCGGTGGGAAAGTTTGCGTTTCCCTGTCGGAAAACCAACCCTTGAATGCGGTTTATAAATGGCAGTATTGTAGTTGAATTACAGACCGACGTACAAATTTGCTTGTCAGTGTGTTTGGGATGTCCGCGAGAGTGCTTTTGTTGTCCCGGGAAATTGCTCCTAGACCTTGACTCCAGGTGTAAGTCAAATGTGTCTAGGCCACAGGCAGTTTGTTTGCAGGCGTTCCCCTGACCTGCTTCTGACAAACACATGGGCACCAAGTCACAACCGGCTTTCATCAGAAAGCACAGCAATACACGAAGAGCTAATGAGTTCTAGCTTGATATCACTACGATCGTAAAGTCAATGGCTTGGAGTCAGTGGAATACACGCTACAAAGTGTCTGGCTCGGAGTTGCCTTTGAAGTAACAGACCTCTAACAGTTCATTTTGTCACTGTGGTACCAACCGCAGCTCAAATTTAGGCCCCTGATCCAGGACAATGCTCAACAGCCGTACACCGAATACGGAGGTCTTCTTTCTCATTAGAGCCACGTGACATCCCGGAACCTGGTCTTCTTGAGGCAGTATCATCTCTTGGCCACTGATCCCAACAATCAGGCCCATTTGATACATTCGGGTCAAGTCTTTCAGTAATTTCGTGGAAAGAAAATGCACCATCTCGTAGCCATACTACACAACCTCGTTCAAACTCGTTGAGCTGTTTTTAATGACTTCTTCGTCTTCTTAAAAGTATTTTTGACTAACATCAACTCAATACATTAAATTTCACTGATAAATAACTCTCACGAACTTTACAGTACGCATTTAAAGTAACACTAATTTTACAGTTAAGAGTGGTGCTGCTAGCGCAACATCTAAGCGCGATATTTGAATTGGTGGCGACTTTCAGATGTATGTATATAAACGCGCCTACCCAATTTCGTTTTTTAATAAAAGTCTTCCTTGGTGTTGGGATATTTTTCCGTCAGTGCATATGTACGCAAATTCTTTAGTTATTGCTTTTTAATAACCTTCCAATAAAGATTTAATTTATAGATGTTGTTTATTTTCTTAATTAATATTGTTTCGCATCCTACAAATAAATATATTAAAAAATATTGCATAGATGTATATGGGGTGCATATAATTGAAATTAGGCACAAAAATATGTTTAGAAATTAAACGAGCAATTTTATGTATATGAAACGAGATTTTCTTAAATGCATACGTTCGTATAAATATATAAAGGTGAACTGCTTCTTTTTATTTACACAAAATCATATACAGAATAAAATGATCGTTTTATGTATTCTAAACATGTTTTACTTAACGTTAAGCTTAAGTGAAATATAGCTACATAAAAATGCATAGTTAAAATCATAAATTATTTTGCAAAAAAACTCCTTTTTCCTCTGAAAAACCTCATCTAATTTTTTCCCCGGGCAATTAAGAATTTTTTATCCGGATGATTTATTTTAAAAGTTAATTTTAGTTATGAATAATTAATAGATCACACCTTCTAAAATAAAAATAAAATGTAAATATTTTCAAAATGATATAGAATATTAGTTCTTTCCAATTAATTACATATTAGAGACTATGGAGATTCATTTTCCCTCACATTTTAACAAATTTCAATTAAATATATATTTTTAGCAAAGAAAATTTCATGGCGTGTTCCGACTTCTGGTTTTTCGCAAAAGAGCTCTGAATACTCAAGGTGAAAGTTTCTAATTCAGTCACAACAAATGATTAAAAAAATTTTCCGAATCGATATTTTACTATTTTAAACAAACCTACGCGCTTGATAATTGTTCTAAACTTTATCTTTTTGAATTTACATTTATGTTAGCTTCGGAATTATAAAAATGCTGTAATTGTGTAACACAATTTATGTCATCTCATATGCCTGGAGGCTATATTTTGTTACGTCAGTGTTTCTCAAACTATAGAACGTGCCCCCTGGGGGGGGGCTTGATAACCCTGCTTGGGGTGCACGAGCATATCGAAAAGTTGAAAACAAAAGATTATCCAAAAGAAAATTATTAATTTACTGAAAGGGAAGCAAAAAAAAAAAAAAACATTCTGACGTAATAAGAAATAAAATACACATTTACACTGATAAAATGCACAAATGAATGCATCAGTACTGCACAATGTGTAATGCGTAATTAATTTAACAGTACTAAAGTAAGAAAAATTTTCTAATTACCAATGCATCTATGGGCCTGTCATAAAGATGTATGCAAAATTAAATACTAATCTTGATAATCTGCATGGCTTATAAATAAAGTCGTATATGGTAGCTTTAGTCAAATAGTAGTATTATTTGAATTCAAAATACACATTGTTTTTGTACGGAAAGGAGGGGGAAGGGGGTATGATTAAATTATGAATGAAAATTGGGTCGCAAGTATCGAAAGTTTAAAAAACACAATTACGCCTTTTTTTTAATACATAAATGCAAATGTTTGAGATTAATCGTTTAATCATTTTTGGAGAACAAGTTTCATGCTTTTAGAAAAATGAATTAATTCTTTAAATGTTTGATAGTGCAATGAAGCATCTTAATGAAAAATTTGAAATTCAAGAGTGAAATATCTGAGAGCTATTTATATTTATCTGGCTAAGAAAGAGGATTGCAAGGAGACACAAGTTCAAGCTTTTTTTTTATTATTATTATTTTGGAACCTGAGAAACATTGCAACATCATTAAAATATTTAATCATTTTATTACTCATAACTTGAAATAAGTTATTATTTAAATAAAATAAATATTCTTTAATGATTTTTAAGAAATTGCATTTCATACGAACTTAAATATCAGGGAGAAATTCGAATATAATTTTTTGATATGTACTCTGTAAGTTGTAGAATTATTTTTCGCACCATTTGAAAAAAAATATCAATGGTATCTAATTTAATATATAAGTTTCTGTTTGCGCAATCAAGTTTTTCACAAATGTTCTCCAAAATTTATTCAGACTCTATTTCGTAAGCTAGAATATTTCTCTGGACATGACATTATTCTTAAAATAAAAATTCCTCATAATTGAAATGGAAATTATTGTAGAGCATTTTACACAAAGCAGTTTATTGTTTGCAGTATAAGAAAATATTTATATATTTATTTATTTATATAGTTATGTGATATCAGTTGTGTGTGTATGGTCGTTGAATCGTATTGATAGGAGATGGAAAGCAGCATTATCAAGTCAAAACTGAAAACCAACTTCCCTTTTTGGTAATGAAATTTACATTCCTCATGGGGAAAAAACATGAAATTGCAAGGAAGAAAATGTACGCGTATACGGCCTACTTTGATTTGATTACATACATTTACAAATATTCAATATTTGCACATGCAAATAGCTTCTTGAAGAGACGAAAGCTTGCCTTTTTGCATATCCAACGTTTTCATTTGGGTTACGTATAAAATTTCGTTATCTCTAAAAAAAAGTTTTTCCATTTTCCTCTAAAAAACTTGTTTAATACAGCGTATTTCAAAGCGCTTTGAAAGAATTTTTTTTTACAGAATAGTTTTCAAAACTTACCCGAAAAATCACTTCAGCAAGTTGGTGGGGAAAAAAATAGATCTCGAAAATATGCAATTAACTTTAAAGGGTAATTAATGTATTGTAGATTGAAATGTATGTGCATGTGACGAAACATTTAATCGATAATAGAAAATCGTTTCATTTGGTCCATTTATGAATTCTTATAGAAAAGAATATATGGAAATAATTTTACTGACAAAGGTAAAATGTTTGGCGTACTGCATTGATATCATTTGATGCACCGAATTATTATTTTTAAATTGAAGGCATTCAAAACTATTTAGTCGTAAGTTTTTATATGAAGCATTATATGTATGCATTCAATTTTAAATAAACAAACTTTATTTATAAGCAATGTAGACTACTTGAAGCAAATCATTAATACTATAAAAAGAAAATATTAATACAAACACTTTTTTTTAGCAGTTTAATTATTTTAAATCATGTTTCTGTTATAGATTAACTTAACAGAAATCAACATCTAACCAATTAAAATTACAAAACTTCATCGAAATTAATTTATTCTTTATACTGTAAAATAATTTTAAATTTAAATTTCATTTGCTTCTGTAGCCTTCTAAAATTTTCTTTAAGCGTAATTCAGAAATGGATTTCAATCCCTTATGCATAAGTTTTAATTAGCAGCTTTAAAAAAATGTAATTGAGAATCTTTATTATTTATGATATTGCTGGAAACTTCGGTCAAATGCTTTTAGAGATGGAATTCTTTCTTAATATCGCGTGAATGAATATTAACGTCGCACTGTTCAGCTACACGAGGGCTTTTGGCGACGGACCGCGTAATTTTGAACCATGGTAAAGTGACACGGACGATACCACATCCCGTCTTCTAAATACCACACCAAATGGAGGACGTTTGAGCTCTCGACAGATTTAACGTGCATCGCGCCCCTACACAGCGGGTCTTCAGTGGTACTGGGCTCGAACTCATGACACGCTAGCCATGATCCGATACCTTGACCACTTGGCTACCGCGGTCACTTCTTTATACCACACGACAGTTACAAGAGGAAATTTGCAAAAGATCTAATATGTTTTACGATATACGTATGATACATATATCTACAAGATTTATAAAAAATATCGTACAAGATTTTTTTAGAAACGAAACTGTTTTAGAGTCCAACAGCACTAGATGGAAAATGTAACCACGCGGAAATGCGTGTTCGTCTTTTATTAATATTCAATTTATTTACAAACCTATTTTTTATTCTCAAATGAGCAGGGCTCATTAAAGAATACTGTTACGAATTTTGTGTACTGAATTTTTAAAATAGTGTTAATTATTTAAGCCTGGATGTATAATACGTTTACACTACTCTATGTTGTTTTATTTTATGTTAAAATTGTAGCAATTTTAACATAAAATAAACTTTTTTTAACTTACTTTATAACGGTGATTCAATTGAAACTTGGCGAAATCTTGGTGATAGAGCCAAGTTGGCATGATTTTTAGCGACAATGTTGGTGACTTGGTGCCCATTTTTGGTGAGCTCGTGACCATATGAATTCTTCTGGAAATTATGGGAGAAATCTACTTGTATCACGATCTATAACGCAAGCGGTATTTTTGAGAAAAATTCGTTAAACCTATAAATAAGGGAACGTTCGCCGAAATTGAGTTAGTCTTGTTTTGACCGTTGAAGATTAATATTGATTTGACTTTGAAGAGTCGACCAGCAATTAGTTATTACTTCAATAGTTGAGTAGGGCTAGAAAGTCCTTGTGAATAATCTTCAACATACTTGTATTTTAGATACTGTTAATTGTGTCTGGATGCCGTAGAAGATGTGAATGGCTTCTGAGATTTATTTTGCGAACACAGCTGCTGTATTTGAAGGATTATAACTACTTTGCTCTTTGCGGCTGATTGAATACCGATCTACGTAAGAATACCAACGCCAAACTATATAACTTTGATAAATAGTTTTAGGATAGTTTTTAACATAAATATCGAAAAGTATCAGAAACAAATATAAGTATTTTGATTCACAGGAATTAAATGGCTGTATTTGTGTCATAGAATAAGTGTGATTTGATTCTTCAGGTAATTATAACAGACCTTTATACTAATATTAGTAGACTCTTTTAGAATAATGCAAAAAGACAACCAAAAAACATGCTTTTTAAAAAATTATTTATCCACAATTGCCGTATAAAACGAACCAAAAACGATACTGTATAAATTTATATGATAATATAGGTAAATGAATAATACAGATTTATTTTTAATTTGTCCTATGAGTATTCTCACAAAAAAAACAAATACAAAACTTTTCACTGTACAAATTTAAAAAAAAAAAAATTAGAAAGCAACAAACACCTATTCATATATTATGCATGTAGATATGTACTTGGAATTTTTTTAAAAAAGCTCTCGTGTCTAATAAAACTTCATATAAATACTGAAAAAATATTTTATTGTTAATTTCTCTATAGCCTGTGACAGCTGAAAAAATTTATTTCTGTGTTCTATGCACAATCAATTTTTGCCTAACGATTTTCAATGTTTGAAGTACATTATCAATAAGGTAATTTTAAAAATTTTACAAGCATTTTTTTTTCAAGAAAAGAACATTTTAAAAAGCATTTTCAATCTTTTCAGTGCTTCACAATACACTTGAGCTTCGATAAGATATTATATTGATTCAATTCATAAAACGTTTGAGAGAATATTCAGAAATTCAAACTACAGAGAAAATCTAGGATGTCAAATGTATTTATAAAGCTAAATTACCATTGTGTACTCACACTCTCTATATAATTGTAACTTTGTCTCGAATACTTTAATGAATTTAATAACAGTCTATAAAGTGAGTGTTTATGAACATTGCACTTTATAAAGCAACAGGAGGGCCATTTGCGGTGTACCTCGTCATTTTGAGCCACGGTTAAGTGGCAATAAAGACACCTTAGTTAGAACTACTTCTAATTGCCACACCCCACCAATGAACTACGATAGATTCAACATGCATCAACCCTTCTACATGGCGGGTGTTCAGTGGCACTAGGCTTGAACTCATGATACGCCGGACACAAGATCAAGACCGCCGGGCTATTTCGGCCATGATATTCTCTAGAAACCGAAATATAAGAAATTTGCATTGAAACGAACTAATCTTGTGTTGTCATATGGTAGGAATTAGATTTTTTTTTTGTAAAGTTAATGTTTTTATTTTAAAAGTTTACTTTTTTTTGCTAACACCAACAGTTAATATTCCCCCACATTTTCATATTATATAATAAAATAAATATATATGTATAGACACATTTTAAATCCTACAAAGCAAAGAATGAATGGAAATAATGGGTTGGAGGGAAAGTTCTGTCGTAGTTTAAAGAAAATATTTGAACTCATTTTTTATGAAAATACGTGTTTAATAATAATCACTTATATATGCTCCATTATTTGTTACAACCTGTTGCCACCTTTCAGGTGACCTGTGAATTCCTGTTTTGTAGAAGTTCTCGTCCTTGGAGTTAAAATAGTCAGCAACTGCCTTAGAAACACTTTCAAAAGACTTGAATTTTTTCCCCGTTAGATAATTTTGCAGAGATCTGAAGAGGTAATGATCAGATGGTGCAATGTCAGGTGAATACGGTGGGTGACTAAAGACTTCCCATCCAAACGCATTCAGTTTTTGTTGTGTCACCATTGCAGTATGCGGTCGAGCATTATCGTGGGGGAACACTATTCCTTTTCTCCACGCTAATGCAGGCCTTTTTTCTTTGATAGCTGCATTCAATTTATCCAGCTGATTGCAGTACATGTCCACGTTAATGGGTTTTACCTGTTTCAGCAACTCGTAGTACACTGGACCTTTCCTGTCTCACCACAAATAAAGCAATACTTTTCGTTGATGAATACTTGGTTTTGGAACTGTTGCTGATGATGTTCCTGGATTGCAGTAAGATTTTTTCTCTTAATATTCTCGTAAAAAATCCACTTTTTATCTCCAGTAACCAGCTTGTCCAAAAACGGCTCCACATTGTACCTAATCAGATGTGATGAACACATTCTTACACAATCAGACAAATTATTTTCTGTTAATTCATGTGGAACCCAAACACTTTGCTTTAACACAAATCCAAGATATTTAATGTGATCTCCAACAGTTGTATGATGAATGCCTAACTCTTCTGCAATTTCTCGACTTGTTAAATGTGGATTATTTTCAACATGGATCGCAAAACATCATTATCGATCTTGGATGATCGTCCAGATCGATCACTGTCTTGGAGGCTCAGATCCCCCGGAACGAAATTTGCTAAACCATCTTTCACAAGTACGAACATTTACAATATCTCTTCCAAATACCGCACATAAATTTTTACATGCAACCGATGCGTTGCTTCCTTTTTGGAATTAGTACAAAATACAGTGTCGTAAATGCACTTTATCAATTGACATGTTTTTCACTTTAAATATCACAAGTAAATGATGAACGGTAAAAAAAAAAAGACTCCTTTTATATTATACAGCACAACTAAAAAAACACAAAAAAAAAAATCCGAATGACTCACTAGCCAGATGTTTTTTTTTTTTTATTTACAAGAAAAATCACCTGCCTATTTAAAATATGACAGAACTTTCCCTTTAACCCATTACATATGAAAACTTATATAAACCCTCCTAAATATAAGTAGACATATAAAAAATAATGAACCATAATAAAATACCATAAAGTAATAAGACCATGATGAAAAACTATTATATTTTCTAAAGTTGTTACTAATTTTAGAAAGTAAAATAGGGTTAATCTTGTTTTACTGGATCCAACCTTCCCCAACTGCACAGAATTTCAACATAATAATGCAATAAAAAGTGAAGAAAAAATTCTTAGCAAGCCCCCCCCCCAAAAAAAATCGCAAACAAGTAAAACTGATATTGTTGACTATTGAAAAATTTTACAATGTTACATATTGGAACAAACAATAAACCGACATAAGGATCATAATTTAACAGAATTCATAGATCTCGAATGATATATATATATAGTACAGTAATAATAAAAAAAGTGATTCAAAAGAATATATCCTATAAAGCAAAGTTTGGAGAACAATAGAATTTGCAAGAATATGAAATATTTAGTAATTAAAAAATGTAGAAGAACAAGAGTGTCATTGGAATAATATATATTACATGTGGCCTAACTGCATAAGAAATTCTTAGGATGTTTCGCTTGTTTTTTGTACAACCTTCTTAAAGAATTCTATGCGAAAAAAAATCGGGATGAATATTTTTTAAAACCAAAAAACTTTACTTCACTTTCTCATATTTTGGACGAATTTTATATACAGGTTGGGTTATTTTACCATGTCTTGTAATAAAATCCTTCATCGAACATCCATTTGAATTTGGAATGCGTCCATTAGATGTCAGAAAAAAGAAATTTTCTAAAAAACAATAATGTACTCTCCATGTAAGCAATACGTATTCCGTTATTTGTTTGTGATCCGTATCGATAAATGTTTGGTGGATATAAAAACTTGCATCATCGTGTTTTATGAAACAAGACAGATGACTCTATTTGTCCATCCATTCTTCAAGATTTCCTAAATTCTCCTTTTTACAAACTTTTTGATCTACTTTTAAAGCTAACAAAATATCCGCATACTGAAATGGGAATGTTTTTACATGCATTTGGGTCTTACGATGTTCGTAAGGCATCGTTAAACTTTGAAATAATAAAATTTTGATTATAAAACTATTTACTTTCTTTTGAGAATTTTAAGATTGTTTGTGTGTACTTCATCCTATAGATTTCCGGTTATCAAAACGTCAAACGCAACTAACTTATGAATATCATCCTTAAAGCAATTGCTCCACTTACAGAAAAGTTTCTTTCTTTTTTCATAGGAATTTCAAAAGAACAATGACAACTATGTACTGACATCGTCATTTTAATTTCGACCAAAGTTATTCGAACGATTTTGTGATTCACGAACATTTATTTTCAGTAGAAAAAGCGAAGTGAAATATAAGCAAGTATAAATATTAGAATAGGAATTTTGCTTATAAATTCATAAAAGTATTAATGTAAGATGAGAACGCTTATATAATCGAAGTTATATAATTCTCATAATTCTCTCGATAATTCGAAGTTGGAGGGAGAAATAAAAAACTTCGTACTATCAAGAGTTCGAGTTATGAAGAGGGTAGGAAAAAATTCCCGAAATATACAAAGAAACATTTTTTCTAACACCTTTTAATTTGAAACTATGTAATAAAGCAACAAGTGTACATATACATAAAATTATATTTTAAGGTATTTTTAAAAAGTGCATATTATACAGAAGTTAAAATTCCTGTATTAAAAGAACACGTCTATGTATTAAAAACATTATTAAAAGAAGACATACTTTACATAGTTAATCTTTTTTGACGAAACATTCCGTTATCTTTAAAAATGTATTTAATTTGTTCTCGGTTCCTCAGACACTGTCTCCAACATCATTGGTTCTTCAAGGCAAGGCTCATTCAAGCCCATTTCTATTTGGTGCCCCATGCCAAAAGTCACACAGATGAGTCATAAATCGTCGCAACTAAAAAAAAATACACAATCCTACACATCTCCTATTTACAATAGCGGGCAATCCTTTCAGAACACATGCGTATCAAGACCACGTGTTAAACGAAAAATATGGCCGGCTGACAATTGTGACCTGCCTAATAGCCACTTGAAAAAAGAAAGCAAAAAAAATGCGTTTTTGCTTGAGAAACCAGGAAATACAAAAAACAGATGTCAGACAGATGATCATCAAAGGCGCTACGTTACAGGGCAGCTAAACAGAGACAATTCAACAAAAATAGTATAAGCTGCAACCTGTTTACTACAGTAGTCCACATGATAGTGAGTGTTCGAATTGTCGTGAGCTAATTTAGATAACTTCAAACAATCGATAAACAAACAATTTCCTCTCTCTGTATCGGTAATAGCAGCCAAAGTCCTTCGCTGTCGACTATAATCGTAGATGCAGACGCCGTGAGTTTCTCGCTAAATCACTTGAGAGGTCTCTAAACGGTTCTCTCTGGTTCTCCCCGCAAAATCTCACGCCGTGCTTTCTAAAGCCCAGGTTGCTCCTGGTTCCTCTTTTCGGCTCTCCTTTGTCGCTTGTCTGTCAGCTCCTAAACGTGGGAAAATTTCCGACCCAAATGTCGGGTGACCGCCTCCAGACACGCCGTCGCCAAGGATGCGTGAGAAACGGAAATTCCACACAGGTCGGGGAATATGTCCACTCCCGGATTCTAAGGAATGGTCGTGGGAACAGAAGTCAAAAATGTTGACCACCCATTTAGGCCACTTTCCCCCAGCAATTAGGGAAAGGAGAGCGGCTACATCACAATATACTTCAAATTAGCAAGTGATTTTCTATACGGGCTGAGCATATACTTCGAATTAGCAAGAGATTTTCTGATATGAATTAGCAGAGATTTCTATATGACAATTCGAATTAGCAAGAGATTTTCTATAGGGTCTGAGCATATACTTCGAATTAGCAAGAGATTTTCTATAGGGGCTTCTGAGCATATACTTTGAATTAGCGATAGGTTCGTATCATCGAAGATTGTTATTAACGAGTGTCGACTATACATGCAATTAATATTATAATACAGTATACATTCACTTACACTCTGTGTAATGATCTGTGCATTGCATCAATATATCAATATGCTAGTATTCAACTATTGGTTCGATTGTATTTAATTTTTAGAACTCCTTTCGATAAATATGTTTTACGGCTACACAGTACCTTACAAGTTTAAAAATACCGATTTTCCCCCTCAATTTCCTGTGGTCCATATCATTGCAAAGATTGCCACCAAATTTCAGATTTGCTAGCAAATTAAGTTTTAAGATATTTGAAATTTTCAAAAAGTTTTCGGTTTCCTTTAATAAAGCATTTCCCACTCTTAAATTCAATTAAAAATATTATTTATTCAAATAATAACCATTTGACACTCTTTCATTGTGAATTTGTTATTAATTTTAATTTTAAATATTAAAATCATTTTTACTTGTGATTATGTTTCGATGTTGTTGTTTTTTTTTGAATTCGCAGAGATACTTAATTAAGATTGATTTCAAAAGAAATTTTTGTTTTAAAAAATAGCTTATATAACTTAGAAACTATAACATTATTTTTTCTCGATGAGGGAATTCCATGTCCAAAAGGTTCTCAGGTTGCTATAAGAAACAATATTTCAAAGAGATGGAATGCTATTGAAAATGATGCATCTAAAATTCAGCCCTCAACTGATATTCAATTAGAAATTAGAACTTAAGTATTCTAAATTCATGTATTGCGAATAAAACTGAATATTTCTATGATGTACCAAACTACATTATAGTAAACATATTACAGTGCTATATTTTAATATTTTTAAAGTTGCACAACAAAAACTCAAACTTGCTAAACTATACCCCAATTTAAAACTGATAAAAATTTCTGTACAAATCTGCCGATTTTTAGATCAAGTTTATATCCTTATTATTTTGTGCATAAAGCTTTTGTGTAATTCAAAACTTTTGTGAAGATATTGTGTTAAGAATTTGCTATGTGAATAATATGTCGTTGTAACAAATGCTATCAAAATTATGCAAAAATATATTTTGAATTAAAAAAAAAATTTGGTCCCATTTATAATTAAAGTCATATTTTAATGCAGAAATTAACTGGGGAAACAACATATTAAGTAATAAAATATAGTTTTTTTTAGTTTTTTAAACACCCTTTTATAGTTTATATTGAACTAAGTTGTAACTCAATCTTTTAGTCGCGAAATCTGGAAATGGGATCTGAAATTAGTCTCTAGATGCGGGATGGGATCTTAAAAGGAGAAATCGTTAACTCTGATGAGGACAACGAAACAAAATTATGAAATTATTCCATTGTCATCGGTCCTGGACAAGTGAACAAAATTTCGAATTGATCTGACCTTTTAAACTGGGTAAAAATCGTGTGCAAAGATTCCGTTACGTACAAGTGAAGTTTAAAAAGGGGTGTTAAAAATTAGAGCCTTACAGGTATCATTAATGTTTCCTTTATGACCTTCCAAACTTTAAATGTATTTTTCTCAGACTTTTAATTTTGAAGGTATAAGTGTATTCTAAGCCTGGAGGCTTTTGTTCTGTTCAAGATAGAGTCTTGAAATGTTTTGTATATACTCCCAAGCAAGTTCTACAAATGTCAGTACGGAATTAAGTCAAAAAATCTCTAGTTATTTTTTTAAATGTTAAAGCTATTATTTAAAAATTTTTTTCGTTTTTTCTAGGTTTGGCTTGAAAAATAATTATTAAAAACCAACAGTGGAACAGATTTTATAATCCTCACTAACTTGTGTTCGCAATAAACTAAGAAACACAAATTCCTTCAAAAGAGTAAAAAAAAATTAAAAATTGGAGATTTTATAAAAAGCGAGAGGTTTTCGAAAATACTTTAGAAATTCTTAATTTTTAAAAAAAATTGTAAAGTAATGGCCGGTTAGGCTGGCTTTTAGTTTCATAAATTAATAATATACTCTGAATGTAAAACATAAATTTCTTTTCCTGTTAATATATCCAAAAAATGTTTTGAAATAGGGTACAGTCTTGCCTTAAATAAATGTGTGTTAGGAATGTTATTTTGTAATTTCTATATTTAGTAAAATGTGTGTATTTAGTATCCAGA